>VXCM01000419.1:0-45316 GCA_014773175.1 Lucifuga dentata
TTATTCGGGCTTGGGACCGGCACAAGGTGGACACTGGCTTGTGCCCCCTTGAGGCTGCATTCAATGCAGTAGCTGCTTTGAAAAATGAAATACCTCATAATTGTTAAACATTGCTGTATTTAAAAAGCTGCATTCCTGAATATTTTTGTAGCTTTACTGTAGCTGCCTTTTAACTCATTGTTTTGTTTTTACAGCCCATAAAGACATTGTGGTGCCCCTTAAACACTTCTGACCATTATAAAACTGAAGCTGTTTCCCATAAACAGGATGTGATACATGACTATGACCTGTTCAATTACTGAAAGACAAAATTAAAAAGTGGCTGGTGAAGAAGATCATCTAGCAAGAAAAAGACACCGTTATTTTTCTCAGGAGTTGGTGGAAACCAAAACAGAACTAAAAGGAGAGGCTACGTTAAACAACATCTAGCAGACTCACAGCAACATTAGCATAATTTCTATCCACCAAATGAAGCCTTGGTAGAATTAAACCTTCTTTATACCACTTTATACGTCTTCAGTATCTGATAATACCACTATTTTCATTGAAACTGCAAATAAGCTTTATTTAAATCACACTTGATCTTTACCTTCATTTCTTGTTTCAAGAAGACTTTTGGTAAACATTGATGATGAGCTGAACTTTCCACTTAATATTTAACAGCATTGCAGCTGTGATATATTAATCAAGCACTGAGTTGCACTCATAAAAGAAGAAGCTGAGGTCATGTAAATGTCCTATATCCTGCATACAGTGTGTATACCCACCCCCACCCCTTTCACACACACATGCACATGCTCATGATTTTGCACTAACCACAGTATAAATGGGGAACTCAGCATGCACTTGTTTCATGGCCGCATTTCAAAAGTGTTATTCCATCCACCTTAAGCCATGCAAGCTCCTATTCTTTTAAACATACCTATGGTAGAAATGTGTGAGCATGTATGTGGGTGCAAACAGCTGTTTTTGTACAATGTCATTCACATAAATCTGATTCTCATCATACTGACAGTTGGAATGGTTTCAGTTCCACAGGAGAGTCACATCCCACCATCTCCTGCAAGTAAAAAAAACATAAATAAAAAAAAAAATCCCTTGTATGTGTCATCTGTATAAACTTTGTTTCCTTTTGCTTTGGCACTTTGTGAGTTTGACCACATTCAGCTTTAAAACCACGTAATCTGAAGCATTTACAGCCACTAAATACTAAAACAAAACTGCACCTGAGAATGAGCACAAACCCTGTAAATAGTATATTTACACATTTTACAGGTGACACAGTATTCTGTCGTTACCATTAAACATACAGAAACACACACATACAAACACACACAGGGCCCATCAATAATTAGGGTTAATATGAGCTCACTTGAACCTGAGATGGTATGTGTAAGTCACTCCACGCGAATTGTGAAAGAGAGCGAGAGACAGAGAGAGAGAGAGAGAGAGAGAGAGAGAGAGAGAGAGAGAATGATTGCAGACACAGATCTAATCGAGCCACAGGTATGTACTACCTCTTCCAGTAATTCTCCAGTAAGACTATGAAATGCTCAGCGTCTAACTGGTCCAAATATTCTCTGGGTAAGTGCTCGTCCTTATTTTGGTTCAGCGTGTGATCGGATGTGATGTCACCTTTGGAAAGTGGTCGACTTTACAGCAAGAACATTCAATGTCAACACAACTGTGGTACACTGTGTGTGAAATTGAGTTTTTAAAATATATGTATGTGTGTGTGTGTGTGTGTGTGTGTGTGTGCGTGCGTGTGCCTGTGCATGTACACGTGTAGATGGCGTCTCCATTTACTGAGTTGGAGGTGATTGTAATCATGTTTTCTCTCCTGGTTTTTGCCCTTTTCACACTCAATGGGATACTCAGTGAACAATGTGGTCATTCACATGGTATGATGGGAGAGACACAAACACACACACACACACACACACACACACACGCATGATGTCTGTCCTGTTTCTAAGTCCATTTACACAAACTGAGCATTTATTCCATGCGAAACAATGATCCGCGTCATACACTGTTCAACGTATACACAATATGCTTTATTATAGGGCATGCATAAAATGTGGATTTTTCTTATATGGCCACTTTTTATAGAGATTTTATGCAGCATTATTGTTTCATTGTTTGCTATCAGAGGAAGCAACATTACAGAAACGCTTTATGATTGTACTAGATTACATAATATTTCTGTTCTTTCATTCAAAACAATTTAGACGTGATCCAATTTCCAGCAATGCCAAATTTTTGTTTCAGCGACACAATCAAACCCTACAATATTCATAATAGTAGTATTTATTATGAATATTGCAATAAATACTACAATTCCATAAAAGTCAGGAAAGGAATTTCATAGAATTCTTTTTCTGACTGGCAATATCTGTTTGCTGCTTTGTCGTGTTGCTCTGCATCTGCTTGGTTTTATTTACGAGCCCTGTATCATTTCTTTTTTAATGCTTTTCTCTCTTTTATGTAGATCCTCTGTCTGGGCCTTATTGCAGCATTATGTGATTTCCACAACTTTATTTTCTTCCTCTAATTTATCTGCTTCTTCATTTATGACAGTATATCACACCTGACTGTTTGGACAGAGGATCTCACTTTACATTTCCTCTCCTGAAGCTTCCTCAGTTTCCACATTTATATTCTAACATTACATTACACTTTACATTCTAAGGGTTTTAGAAAGTTTTAAGAGATTTCTTATTTTCCTCAAGAGCTTGCTAGTTTGGACCACTGGACCTGCAAAGCTCTTTGTATGTGATATACAAATAAATCCCATTTGCCTTAACTAGACTTGATATTTATGCTCTACACTCCATTTCCATTTCTCTGAAAAGCACTTTGAATTTGTGCTCCATAAATAAAATTATACTTTTGTAACTTTCCTATGTATACAAAGAAATAGACTGAACAGAATGAATCCTAAAGAGCATTTAGTAGCAAAATAACACCAGTTGTTGTTGTTAGCTTCTCACTGGCCACAGAAAAGATTCTGACTCTTACCAGGGCATTAACAATCCTGATACTTTAAGTATAATGTTGTATGAAATCTCTCAAAGTGGCCTTAGTAATGCAAGTATATACGTTTATATGCCTTTCATGTCACTGTGGCTCAGAGTACTGTCTGTCAAAAACTATGAATTAAACATAACATTTGTTCATCTGTTTAACAGTACAAATACATGACGCAAACTCTGTGGAGGTAGACAGTCAAAGACAGTGATGATCTTTCTTCATTCTTCTTCTTAAGAGACTCAGAGACAGCCACAGACTGAGGAGATGCTTATCGTCTGAGTGCAGCCAGAAAATTCCTTCGGTCTGACGCCATGAAGGAGAAATCATAAACGTCTTGAGATGAACAGCTGATTGGCTCCTTTCTATACTTCTTCCTGTTTGGTGCCTTAAGAAGGCTTATCAACCAAAGACTGGGAGATTGTGTGTGTGTGTGTGTGTGTGTGTGTGTGTGTGTGTGTGTGCGTTTCATATCAGTTACCAGAACAAAGTCTAAATTGTGACCTCTGGACATTTCCCTGCTTGGGTCGAGATGTGGCAGTGTGTGTGTTGTAGGTGTGTTTGTGTGTCAGTGTGTACTTTGTTGTAGGATCCAGCGTGATTCGGCTCCAGGATGAAGCACAGAGGAGTGGCCTGGATAGATAAATTCCATAAACAAACCAAACCACAACTTAAACCAACTTTGACAAGACACCATCACTTGCCTGCTTTCTGAAGTCTTCTTTGACTGTGTGTGAATACTGATCTAAAAATCTGAAATTCTCTACTACTGGTAAGTGTCTGTTTTTGAGAAAGCTTTATTTTTTAAAATCAATACTCTCTTCCTTACCTTCCTTCTCATTCTCTGGTTTTTGTTTTCTCCTTTGCTTAAGAAGAAACATGTTCAGTAAAGGTCAGCTGTAATGGAAATCTGCAGTGTTCTTCAAAATCTAGATCAGCGACAAAAGGTGGGCAGGGGATTAGAACAAGCTTTTATTCTGGAGGAATCAGAGCACTGAGTCAGCCTTATCAAGGATCACATGGGGGAACTTGTGAGACAATTCTACAGCACAAATACACACATGAACCGTAGACCATCTGTGTTTGCCCATCAACCTCACAGGGAAAATATAAAACTGGATGGTAGCGTCTTCTTATATTTATTTTCCTGCTAATCATTTCAGTGCAGCAGCCTAGGATATTGATTTAGCATGGGTCAGCATGTTTTCATATCCCCTGTATGTCCTCTGAAATGTTTCACATTACTTCTGGGATTTCTCTGATTGCTCTTATTTTCAGTTCTGTCTTAGTCATGTGAGTCCTGCCTCCTGCTTGACTCGGTTACAGTAACAATATGAACTAACTTTCTGAGCCTTGTAATGTAGAATGATAAGAATGAATATGAATATGAATGAAATGAAACACACTATAAACTATAAACTAGCTATAGTTTATAAACTAGCAGAACATGCACAACTCAATATCTATATTTTGATATTAAAAACTCAGAGTTTTTGAAGCGAATTATAAATGCAAGTGACAACATATACTGTAACACAATGCTGGCTGAAGACCAAGCAGAAATACTCTGATACAGAACATTGTAAAGAGAGAATAATGATGACACTTAGTAATGGAGACTACAGTAACCAGGACATGAAAATAATTACATCTCTGCTCAATGAAGATAAGTATGTATAAATCATTATATGCTGTACCATGAGAATAAATGACAAAAGAGAAACCAGCTGAACCAGTTACATCTGTCTGGTGGAGTTTGCAAGCTATTGCATTTCCAGTTCTCTGTAAGTCAAGTCTTAGGGCAGAATTCTCCTGGAGATATCAGCTGATAAAGTTATTCAATTTTCCCCCTCTGGAAAGGAGGTTATGTTTTGGTCCTGTTCATATCTTTGTCTGCCTGCCTGTCTTTGTGTGTGTCAAGTCAAGTCAAGTTAAAGGACCATACCAACCATTCTGCATGTTTGAGCCTAATATATTAGATTTTCATTCATGTAACGTTACTGACAATCATTTTCCAAAGCATACTAGTGGAATGGTGAATTTAAAAAAAAAAATGTCCTACTTTCCAGGCTGTCATTGGTTTCAGTTCATTCTGGTACAGTATTAAAATCAGCTTGTTGATACTTGAAATATTCTTGGGATAGGTAATCCATCATCGTGAACAAGATGTGTATTCAGGTTATTTTCAGAGTTACGTAATTCTGGCATTTAAGTGTAATGAAAAGCATGGATACAGGAGTGTACTTACTCCTGGCTGATACTGTATAATTCCAAAAGAAGGCCTGCATTTGTCTAAAAAAATTTAAAAGACCATGACGTCATAAGGCTGTGTAACTATTAGCAGGCGAAACATTGATTTTTAAGGTGGGTGTATCGCTTGAATATTTCGAAAGATTAAGAGATTTTGCAAAATATCAGGAAAGCTGAAATACAGTTTTATCTTTGGGAAATGATTGTCAGTAACCACTGTCATGTATGAATAGTATAGTTCTTTAAGTTTATTTGTATAGCCCAGTATCACATACAATGTCTAAAAGGGCTTTATAAATCTGTCTGTCTGTCTATTGAGCAGTGTGTGTGTGTGTCTGTGTGTGTGCAAGCGCGCCATGGACCAAGGGACAACTGATTAGTTTTTGAGCAGACACCACCACCTTGTGGTCATTTATGAAGCATGTTACAAAATATGTCTCATAGAAGCTTTTTTTTTTTTTTTTCCTGAAAGCTTATGACTTACTATGCCTTATTTTATGTACACACAGCACAGTCGATATGAGTACATGCAGTATGGCAACTGTGTTGGGTTTGGAAATATTATTATATGCATGTAATGGCATAAAATTAACATATTGTAAACTGACAAACTTACAGCTGTCTTCTCACTTTTGCAAAATGATAATAATTATTGTGTTGTGCAGTTGTGTAGATGGAACTTCCGTTCTCTGACTTTGAGCTAACCTTCATCATCATTGCCTTCTTCATCTTCTCGCTCTTCAGCTTGGCTTCAGTCTGCATCCAGCCACAACCAGGTACAATCTCTCTGTTGCAATCAGACACACAGAGACAAACATCAGCTTTTTGATGCTGCATGTGTGTTTTTTTCTTTCAGATAAAGAACTCTGTGAAGTGAACAAGTCACAATTTACCAAGACGCAAAGAGTGATCATCAAGCAAGCACGACAGAAACCTTAAAATCGCTCATTTCTCCCTTCATCTGATGTCACATTGCAGAAAAGTCAAAATAATCTTAAAACTTTGCGACCATTTAGTTGTTTGTTGATTTAGAGAATGCCTTCATCGCAAAGTTGCACAGAGTGTTGAAGCAGCATCCACAATCCTGGATTATGCTAATAAAATAAAAGCAACAATAAACTCGTCTCCCACGTATTAGAGAGTCCTTCTCATGACAATCCACATAACATGTCAGTGTGGAAAAGGTCAAAGTTTTATAGTGTAATAATGCACCATTTTATAAAATCAAACAATAAAAACATGAAAAAGTCTTAGCAAACTCAATGTGGTTAAAAGTCTAAGTGGTACACAGTGAGAACATCCAGACATATAAAATATGTTAAAGCTGTGGTATAGCATGAAATTTGTCTTCATAATTCCCACAATCTGATTTGTTTGTGGAATAGTGCATGTGACCAGATACATCAACAGAAAAGTTTGCTGGATTTACAGACAAAAACTAGTTTTGGATATGAATGAATTTCATGTACTTTGGCTCCATCTAGAGTTCTCATTAAGTATCACTTGCAGCTGGTGATCCACTTAAATACGACACAGATGACAAAGTTAAAAGAAATGAAGTATTTCTGTTTTCCCCATGGCATGTTTAAACCAATGAAAAGACAAAGAAACACACAGAAGAAAATACAAGAGGAAAACCATAGTAAACTCAGCAAAGTTTGTGTTTCAGAGAAGTCGCTGTGTCTGGGTTAGGATTTAACAAACCAAGTGACTTTTGGCCCCTAGAGCCCTTCCAGGGTGACATCATGGGGGTTGAAGCTGCTCCCTTTTGAGTTTGACCCTTAACCCCTGAGCCCTCCGTTACCACTCCACAGTCAGCCATTGCCGACAGAGGGGAGGAAGCCATAAAGAATAAAGATGAAACTGGTGAGATTCTATCTTTTTCAACCCAGAACTGCGGGAGAAGAATGCCCAGCTCATTTGTGTAGTGATTCAGCTTGTGTGATTTATGTTGACGGGCTATACTGTGCGTGTATTGGGTGTGCACTGGTGTTTGTGTGTATGCATCCATTAAATTCAGTATTGACTAATTGGAGATAAAGGGCTTAAAGAGTAATTAAGCCCTGGCTGTCTGTGGCCCTCATTAACACCAACGACCTTATGGCATGACAACAGAATCACACTCACTCTAACGATGGACAACGAACCCAGCCATCAGATCACAATCAGTGCTTGTATACACACTCACACACGGGACTACACCCAACATGGTAGAAGATGTGGAGTAGAGCTTTTCCATCTTTGATCATCACTATCATCCAGCTTCTCTTCTCTTTACAACTGCCTGTACATTTGTCTAAACACATATCTAAATATATGTGTGCGCACAAGTAAGTGTGTGCAAGTCTTATTCTCCTCTGTGGAAAAGAAAGAACAGAGTCATTACTTGACACACTGGTGTTTTTAGTTTTATCTGGGGGGAAGTTCTTTATCTGTGCAGCAACTGATCTGGTCAGGAGATGATGTGAGAGGAAGAAAGAGAGGAGCAGAGGGTGAAGCTTCTTCTGTAGTTGTAATGATCACAGCTACTGGAAAGAGTGTAACATGCAGGACGTGTCCTCTGCAGAACAGCGCCACTCAATTTTTCCCTCAGTTACACACAAGATGGTTTTACAATTCCAGACACTTCATTTACAATTACAACCCTTGTCTCCTTGTCTTGTAGCTTTTAGGTACAGACACAGGTATAAGCACAGGTACAGGTACCCTTTTCTGGAGATTTGGTACAAACGGTACACATCTGGTCTGATACACGAATGAGTACATATGTGTATACTCACCTCGTCAAAAAAGTTTCATCTGTAATGTGCATCATTCCTCTTTGAGGCTGAAATGTGATCAGTGTTTTCAATTATAATTTACACTGCAGACAGCTGTCATTATTGCCATTCCATTAAATCCTTTACTTTTGGTCCCTGTGCGCATTGCACGTTGACGCTCCACAGACCTCTAATGCCAAACCGAAGGAAAATAATGTTGGAGGGAAAGTCAATGTGGATGATCAGACCAAAACACCATCATAGATTCATCTTAAAGAAAATTAAATAATACTAAGGAATACTAGCAAATTCACATAAGCAAAGAAACCTTGGCTGCAAAGCATTGACAAAAAGGAAGAAATGTAGGATTAAAGGCAAGAAAAGACTCATTTGCATAAAGAAGATATTTACAAAACCAAAAGAACAATTATGTAATGGGGTGCACAAAAAAATATTTTCAGTCAGAGAAGGTAAGTGCACAGATGAGAGGCACTAAAAATCAGCGTAATGTGAGGTTAGACTGTGTGTGTGTGGAGAAAGTGTGTATGTGTGTGTTTGTGTGTGTTCATGCCCTTCTCGTAGGGGAGTGTTTGAGCAGCCTGGGTAATCCCTGTAAAGACATATAATCCCCAGGAAGAGCAAATATTACAACATGCTTCACATAGAAAAGCTGCTGGGGAAATTTCTATTCACTCGTTTCTGTTCTTAGAGAGAGGTTTGGTATCTGTTAGTGGATGCCAGGTGTCTCTGAATGACAATTGGTCTGAAATTAGCACATTCAAACAGGTGAAATAAAAGTTTTTAAAAGACAATGGCTGCTGATATGCAAACTGCAGCTTGCCACAGAAACAAACTACATACCTCAGCTGAGTGTTTGCAGCAGCATGAATGCATATGTGTGCGCTTGTCAGTTGGCCAAATCCATGAGGGATCTCTGTCATGTCAGGCAACATTTTTGCAAACATCATAAAGTAATAAATGTAAAGTTTCTATGGACACAATGACATATGCACGCACACATGCACAAACACTAAAACCCAGAAATGGTGAGACTCTGGCTTCTTTTGGCTATTTTTCAGGGTTGAAAGGAGTTGATGGTCCAGATGCTTGTTCAAAGTCTGACTATTCTGAGCCTTACGGTCCATTAGTGTCCTGCTGCTTCTCTAATCCTCATTCACATGTAATGGCTGACATTTCATCTTAATGTGTTAATTCATTGGCTGGCTGCTGAATGGAGAGTCTCAGTCGGCAGAGACGGCTGTAAGCAGACACGTTAATGAGTCCCACGCTTTGCAAAGCAACTGGTAACATAACTGCTAATGATCTACCTGCTGCAAACTACAAAAATCGATTATACCACCAAATAACAACGGGCACGACAAGATGCTAACACACTGAACTGCTACAGACAAGGATTATATTAATTTTTGGCATAAACATAAACATTTTTGCATGGATAGCTCAAATTCAGTTGCTAAAAAATTCACAAAGTTCAGTACTCTGCAAAGTTTTGTATGAAACAGTTGAACAACGCTTTACACTTTATTAAAGATGGCAACAATAATAATTATACTGTATATGCATGCAATTTCATTTGCTGAATTTTAAGCAATCAGAGCTCAGGACCCCTGCCCCAAAAAGCTCACAAACACCCCTCCTACCCCCACATACATACAGCACACACCCCACCCCAAGAACCCTAGATGTATCCCCTCTGGTCCATGCGGGGGCAGGGGACAAGTGAGGAGGAGGGAGGAGGGAGCTGCTTCTCACCTCTGGGTTGACATAGTTTATGTGAATTTTTGCTATGATCCTATGAGCGATAAATTTTCTCTCTCTCTGTTTCATGTTTCAATCTCTCACAGCAACGCATACACACACGCACACACAAGCTGCAGCAGCAAGTGTGTTTAAGGGGCAGTTGGAGTGTAAGGAGGGGGCTTCCTGTCATTTGAAGTACCCTCTACATGTGGGGTCAATATGTGCAATGCAGAAGAGAGATGGAGAAAGAGAGAGAGAGAAGTGTGTGTGTGTGTGTGTGTGTCAAGGATTGAGGTGGGGGCTGTGAGCTACACACACACCCCTCCCTTTAAAAGTATAAAGGAGGTGGGGGGAGAAGCACCTTTGTCACTTTGCTCTCAGTCACAGAGACAATCAGGCAGAGCCACTGGACACACACACACACACACACTCTCTCTCTCTCTCTCTCACTGAACACCCACACACACTCAGTACAAACACACATTCCTCAGGGAACCTGCAATTAGCTGGAGAAAGGAAGACTGCTGCATCCCAGCCTTCTGGACCTCAAAGAAACCTTATAGTGAAAGAGGAGCTGAAGCACACAGCATCAGTCTGAGCCGGATCAGAAACTTCCAGAAGCCATGAGGATCTTCAGCCTGCTCTACCTACTGCTGCTGCTGCTCTCTGCTCTGCTGGCATCAGCCTCCTCCAGCAGACCAGGTACGCATCCAACCATTTCCTCTTCTCACACAGATCAAGTTAAACATGTTAGGTATGAAGTAAGTGATAGTCTAATGAAAAATTAATCAACGATAACTTTAATAATGGTTCATCGTTTCAGTATTTGCTCATTCAGCTTTTCAAATGTCAGAACTTGCTGCTTTTCTTTATTCATATCAGTGGAAAGTGAACACTTTTTAAACTGTTTCACACAAAAAGGCAAAGTGCACTAAATGAAAAGGATTATACAAAATCACTAGTTGCAGCCCTACATGGTCACTTATTTAGCAGCTTTTGTGACTTTAAAATTAAATTTGACCCCCCAGCAGCAACAATATAGGCTGAATACCATCAGTATAGGCACTGTTTGAGGTTTTAATTAGCTGTAAACAGAGATACCCTTAACATTCGTTTGGCAAATTAAAAATATACAGAAAAAAGATCTGCACAGTACCAAAAAGTTAAAAGTGGATCTTTCGATGCATAATTCTATTCTATGTTAAATCTTCATTTTTTTCACGTTTAGTGTTTTTTAATGCGTTTCTGTCACTTGATGTGATTTTTTTTTTTTTTTTTTTTTTTGCACAGCGATGCTCACAGTTAATATCACTTCTCGATAAGTCAACATCGTAAAGCTTTTACACTGTTGTAAATGTTGAAACCTGCACATCGGATTGGTGCTGCAGCTTCACCTGCAGCAGGTGAGCTGTGCTGCGCAAAACAAACCCGGGTTACGGTTATCTGCCCTTTGGCGGAGAAACAGCTGTTGTTGAGCTTCGGGTCGTGATTAGGTTCGTGTGATGGAGAGGAGAGGGTGAGGCTGGAGAGAGGAAGAGGGAGGGGAGGAGGAGAGGAGCGCCGCCGGGGATCACGGTTGGCTTCTGTGCGCCCTTTGTCCCGGCTGGAAGACGCTCCGGCGCGCTTTTGTTAATCACGGTGTTAAAACGCCATGCAAATACCCGAGACGTATTAACATGACATGGAGGAGCGGTGGCAAGTGTAAAAAAGCTACCTTCAGGCGTGGGGAGCAGTTTCTTTCAGGGGGAGAGCGGGGAGGAAGAGTCATAAAGTCATCTGGTAGTTTATCTCTTCCTGGGTTTGACTACCGGCCCGTGAAGCCTCAGCCGATTTATTAGGGACATTTAAAATAATCACGTGGCAGACGTGTGTGCACTTTACGGCGCTCTGCTGTTTTATAAAGCCCACGCCACGAAAACGAGCTCTTAGCAGACAGACAGCAATCTATTATCAGGTCTTGTTGATTTCTAAGTACTTAAGTGGAGAAATTGTAACAGCAGGAGATGATTTTATGTCTTTTTTTTTTGTGCTAAATTGTGATTGGTTGATTTGTTCTCCTCCATTTGGGATCAGTCAGCCTGTCTGTTGGGGCATCATGGGAAATTTACGTGGGGTCAAGTTCAATCACAGCTCTCTACAAATACTTTTACAGCTCCAGCTCATTTTGAAAGACTCAGCAATGAGTCTGAACTTTATAAAACGCACATTTATACAGATGATGAAAATTTGCTCTGATATAAAACAATCTGATCATCTTGCAACTTAATGCTGCAATGTAAAAAGTAAAATAAACCTTTTTTTTTTTTCAGATTTCCTTCACCTGAGGCGAAAATATCACAGACACTTCTGTCTATACAGACGCTGCCTGCCTCTGCACTCCAGAGTACCATTCCCCTAAGGTTAGTGAGGCACGCACGCACACGCACACATACATGTGTTTCTGTGTATAGCAGAAGTTATGAGCAGTCGGCTGTGATACATGGGACAAAATCAGGTTAGAGAGCTGCAGGTGGCACTTAACAATGTGTGTGTGTGTGATTAGTGCCAGAGGTGTGTATCCACACAGAGCAGGAGTTCAGGGGGACAAGGTTCAGACATAAATCTCACTAACAATGAAGAAGGCTTTAGTGCCATGAGGGGAGTTGATGAAGGTTTTTTTGGGGGCGAGAGAGGGAGGAGGGAGAGTACATAAATGGCTATTTAAAATTGCTTTTGTTTGACACCATACTTCTCTTTACAGAGCTATAAATTCAGTTTATTTTCTGTTGCAGGAAAAAGAGTAAGAATGAGGATGATGATGAAAGAAACACAAATATAGGCCAGTGGAGTATGTGGCTGAAACACGATGGATGGATCCCCACACAGGACACAGACTGCAAAGTGGAAGCATGAAACTGACAAAGACAGGAATGTGCACATAGCTGTGTACAAACAGCACCGCCTCATTTAGCTAAAGTGTAAATATAAACCATACAGTAACACGGCAGCCTGGTGGCCACAGATCTGTGTGTCCTGTTACAAGCATCTTCCCTCTTCATCTTCAAAAGCAAAAATATCTCAGTCAATATGAAAAAGTAGGAGGAAGATAAGAAGCAGCAGCATCTGTTTTTACCTGTGAGCTACGACCAAACAGCTGAAACACCTTAGCGACTGCAGCTATGTTGGACAGCTTCCTCAGTGTTTTACTCAGTGTTTAAAATGTATGTTTGCACTTCAAATGTTTAATGAATGACATTTTAAGCTTTTTAATAAAAAAAAAAAGTATCACAGCAATCTTGTTTCAGCTTCTTCATAAGACTGTGTGTAGAGAAAACACAAGAGTGCAGGTTGACTGATAGCAAATGAATGTATCACAATCTAGAAATATCTGATGCTGAAAATAAGCCAAAATTGCAATCCTGGGTTGTATTTTAATATGGGATAGATGCAGTAAAAATATTTTGTGTGTGTGTGTGTGTGTGTGTTATTTAAAAGCTACACATCAGAGCTCCAGCTACCTGCAGGTCCCTGGATAGAAGCCACATGGGAAAAAAGTCATAAATACTACCCTCCCTGTGGAGTTACGGACCCTACAACACAAAAGGAAACACAATGGGAACAAACACCAAGGGCTCAAATGACGACATCATATTTCCTTCAGGCAGATTCCTGTTGACTGTTAATGCCACCCAGGAAAGTGAACGCAGAAAGTACAGGAGACAGGAGAATGCATTCGCACCAGCTGATGTCACCAATGTGCTGTTAAAGCTGTAATAGACCATATTTTAGTTTTGCAGGACATTACACAGGATTATATACTGAGGAGGCTTGATTATTTTGCCAAATCCATTTGGATTTTACATCTGAGCGTGTTGTTCTTTTGTTCTGCTGTCAAACATTTCCACTGTTAATAATACAAAACATTTATCTGACTGCAGATACATAACCTTAATAAATGGACAGATAGAAAAAACAGTCACCAACATAAAAGGAAACTCATTCACACTATAATAACGTATATAAACACACACATTCACAGGTAAAACAGCAATCAGGCATTTACAGTGTTATATGATCTCATTCACCCTGATAAATGATACCCTTTCCACTCCTCCTTCCTCTTCCTCTTCCAGTGCATTAGCTTTGTAACAGTCCATCCTTCGCACGGACGATCTGTGAAACAGTTTTCTATTTCTCACAGGTCACTAGAGGTCGTAACGCCGTGATAAAAACCCTTCACCTCTGATCTGTGACCCGTGACGCTTCTCCTCTTTTCAGCTCATCTCCTTTTTTCTGCTTTATCTGTTCATCTCAGGTGAGCTTTTTTTCTTTTTTAAACAGAGATTATCATGGATAAAAGCCTTTCTGTCTCAGTCTGTGCATATAGGTGTGTGTGCATCGAGTGTGTGTGTCAGCATAGGGATTGCTCTTGTAAACCATTGATACCTTTATTCTTTTATCCAGTTTCTTCTCTTCTCAATCCTCTCCTTTCATCCCACAGATATCATCCCCTCTCCTTTGTGGTTGGGGGTTCTTGTTGCAGAAGTCCATCTGTTCTTCTGAATTAGGCAGCGGGCGTGCGGGCGTGTGGGCGTGCGGGGTCAGTGCTGAGCAGTGAGGTTGAGCAGCCTCTTGCTCAGTAAGTTGTTGTGCTGCTTCAGATACTCGATCAGGTCGGCCTGCTTCTCCACCACCTCCTCCAGACTGGAGCTTTCTCTGTCACACACAAACGCAGGTGAATGACACACAGAACATTTGTGTGTATGTGTGTACGTGTGTCAATCAATGTACCTGAAGCCAGTCTCTATCGGCAGGCTTGTGATGCTGAAGGCGTGAGAATGTTCCTCCTGGCTCGCGTCAGGAGCAGCTCGCTCCCTGTTGAACTGCCCCACCTTGACTGCAAAAGCAAACAAAAGAATCTTTAATAATTCATGGTGTCGCTGAATGCTGAACGACTTGGGCTAAATATCCAAACATGATGATCCTAAGCAGCATTATGACTGCGATTCAAGTACTGATAGACATTTGTGGTGTTTCTTCATGACATCCTCATCATGTCTCACACAGTATCTGCTTTTCATGAATATCTGACTTAAGTTGTCATTTAACAACTTGAAAATACATATATGATAATACATTATCTCATATAAACCAGGATTCTATTCAGATAGTTTTCAGAAAATTTCTAACAAAGTTCAATGTGAATCTGTGTATATCTTGACATTTTAACAGCTGGTTCCCTCTGAAGACACCAGTTATTTTAATGAATGATTTTGTGTCCTGTCCACACACACACACACACACACACAATGTGGTGTTTTTATTAGCAGAGCGAGGGAAAGACATAACAAGCAACAAATTCCATCATCAGACTTGAACACAGACATTGTGGTTATACGACACAAGTTGTAGACCCCATCACTTTCCATTCTTCTTCTTTTATTTTCTTTTTTTCATTCTTCTTCTGTGGTTTTCTGGTGAAGTGGAGGCTGTAACTCTGAGGCGTTCATAGGCCATTAATAATTCTTTGTCAATTCATTTCATCATTTTTCAGGATTTCAGGCATTTCTGTTCATGTGTTCTCATATGCAAAATGCACACGGAAAAGGTGGAGGAAAACATAACGTGACAGCTGCGTTGGGCACTGAGAGCTTTACTATCAGCATGAATCTTTTTTTTAATTGTTTTCCATGCCTCTCTCTCCTAAATGCACACAGGCTGTTATATCCTGCACTTAGTCCTTATGAGCTGCCATATCCTGCACTCAAACCTCTAATTCTCACACCCCTAACATACACCTTTAAACAAGGGGTGGGGTTAAAGGTGAGATGTTTNTGTGTGTGTGTGTGTGTGTGTGTGTGTGTGTGTGTGTGTGTGTGTGTGTGTGTGTGGTTACCAGTAGCTGTAATAGGAGCCAGGAATGTAAGGGCAATGGTGACACTGTTTTAATCGATAAGACCGTGATGTGCATTTGTGTGTGGATGTGGAGTGTGTGAATGTGTGTGAGTGTGTGTGTATGTGTGTGTGTGTGTGTGTGTGTGTGTGTNGATGTGGAGTGTGTGAATGTGTGTGAGTGTGTGTGTATGTGTGTGTGTGTGTGTGTGTGTGTGTGTAAGGGCAGAGGGAGGCACTAACTGAATATTGATAAGACTGAGTGTCATTAGCCGGAGGAAATTGTCAGGGAGGTTCTAAAGAGCTCTATCTTTACTTTGGTACAGTGTGGCAACTCATCTCAACACACACACGTACGCATGCACACAAGCAAGCACGCACGGACACACGCACTCACATACAATCCACAGAAATACTGCACATTCCTGCATAATGAAACTCTAAATATCTTTGTGTTTATGTGTGTGTGCACGCATGTGAGTGCATGTGTGTGTATGTGTAAATAAGGCAATAGTGAGAGCAAGTATGTGTGAGAAAAAGGAGAGTCAGAAAATTGAGGTGACAGTCGGAGGACAAAAGAGGGAAAAGTTGCTGTTTCTGCCTTTGTGGTCCTGAGACGACAAAGGAGAAATTACATTGAACAACAACAAAAAGTCAAAATGCAAAAATTTTCCCAACTTTCCATAAGCTTTAATGTGTTTTCCAAAAACAGGAATATTGACAAAGTATGAGTTCCAATTATAAGGTTTCTTCTCTAAATAATTTCTTGTCACTATGGTTACATGTCCCATATAACTTTGGCTAATTACGTTTTATTTTTAAAAAATCTGGCATTTTAGTTGGAATAGTAAAAAAGCAGCAAGTATTTGTCTGTGCAGACACCTTCAGGTACACTCAGATTTTCTTTGTAATTAGGGCCAAAATACAGAGTAAGTTGTACACATGGATGTAATTAACAGGACAATTAATATACATGTCTCCTTGCTCAATGGGATTATGAGAGGAAGCAGGTCAGGTGAGGAAATGCACAGATCAGCCGATCGATCGTAAACTGGACTGCTTCCATGCTTGAGTAAATTGATTTGCGATCTAATAATCTAGGTCTCTTATTCAAACTGTTACTCAACTTTTGCCAATTTCAATACATTTATGATGTACGGAAGAGGATTAGTCAGAATTCTGACTTTAAAGTCAAAATTCTGACTTTAATGTCAGAATTCTGAGAAAAAAAGTTAGAATTCTGACTTTAATCTCAGAAGTCTTCTTTTTTTCATGTGGCCCTAATCCTTTTCCATAATGATGAATATATGACATGAGAAAAATCACTTTATTGTCTTGAATAGGATTGGAATCAAATTTTTCTGATTGTTTGTGTGCTTGTCACTGTGGGAACTTTCTGGCCAATGCACAGAAAGAAAACTTTACATTAACATACCACTGTACTGCTATAATTCTTAGTCAGCCGTGAAGTAATACTGAGTACTGTAGGCGTGTTAACTAGGCAACATAAAGGGCTTACTCAGATTTCAACCTAAACTCTACGACTCAACCATGAGTAAATAGATAAGACCCAGAGTTTTGGTAATATTTGTATTCATGGAATTCCTGCTTATGTGACAGATTAGTATACAAATGGAAAATGGTGAAGTGCGGGGGTGGAGTGTGTGGAGTGCAGCATATTACAGCAGAGAGAGACACAGAGGGATGGATGGATGGATGGATGGATGGATGGACAGAGAGAGACTGCTTGGGAAGGAAGTGATACATTTCACATGTCTCTGTTAGAGACACATGCTCTCTCTCTCTCTCTCTCTCTCTCTCTCTCTCTCTCTCTCACTCACACACTCACACGCCTAACTCTATCATCATAGACATGGTCTATGGTGATACCTCAGATCTGAGGAGCTTCAATCATCGGTGAAGAAATGCACATTTCCAGGTGATAACGGAGCAGCTAGAGAGGTGCTAACAGCTAACGCTAACAGACACAATGCTCACAACTACTTACTACTCGTATTAAATTAGAAGGAAATGGATCACAGCGACTGTGATGACTGATATTCACTCTTAAATACAACAACATAAGAGACATGAGGAGAGGTGTTACCATCGTCACCCTTCAGCTGCCCCACAGGAACTTAAAAGCACAAAATCTATTATCTGTGTGTCCAACTGACTAGTCAACTGCATTTGCGGAAGCTAATGGGGGATCTAATAAACAACAAACAATAAACTGAGTGGAAAAAACGTCCTGCTCATGAAAGCATGTGAAAGCATCATGTGTAGGAGCTGTAGTATTGAGGATACAGATTCAAGACAGTTATTTCACCCAATGAAGATATTATCGGCTTGTCAGTAGCAAAAAACAAATGCATTTCTCATTTCTGAGGATTTATTTCACTGCATTATCTCACTAAGTTTGCCAACTTCGTATTTTGGATCTACTTCATTGTTACTGGATTTTTTGTTTCCTATTCCCGGATCATGGTTCTCTTGTTGCATCATGTATTTTCCGTTACTATTACAACTTTATTGTCTTTCCTTGTAGTTGCTTGCTTCCCAACCTGAGGCCTCCTATTTCTCGATCTCTCTTTGAAATGCCTCTCCTGAGGTTTCTTCCATTTTTTTTTCCTTACATGCAAAGGCTTTTTTTTCTCTATCATTCTGGAGAGCTTAAGCTGGGACAGGAACTGCTGTCGCTGCGTATCATACATAGTCACTCACACACACACACACACATTCACTTGATTAAAGAATTTCAAATACAAAAACGACTTGATTTTCATATAATAGTAGAGTGATCTTAGTGTGCTGTTCAAACATTTTAGTGGAATTTGTCCATAATAACCATTTTGATATCTTTTCTCCACCATGGCCAATCTGTTGAATTGGTAAAGGATTACTATAAACTGACTATAGGACCACCATTATAAACCTTTAGTCCTGTTTAACTTATCATAAGCGGATAATACCATAATACCAGATTATCTGCACAGTCAGACTTGCTGAATTTGAGTAAAAATAATAATGCACTTTAATGATGATAAGAATTATACAAGTTCTGGTATAAATCTACAGTTTGTCAGTGATCTGAATGGAATTACAGTTATGGACCATGTGTGAATGGCTGCAGCCTGAGCAGTGATATGCATTAAAGGACCATACCGGCCATTTTGCATGTTTGAGCCTAATATATTCCATTTTCATACACGTAACANAAAGGACCATACCGGCCATTTTGCATGTTTGAGCCTAATATATTCCATTTTCATACACGTAACATTGCTGACAATCATTTCCCAAAGCATACTACTGGAACGGTGAATTGAATTAAATTTTTTTTCCCTACCTTTCAGACTGCCATTTGTTTCAGTTCATTCTGGTATGCTATTAAAATCAACTTGTTGATACTTGAAACGTTCTTGGGATAGGTAATCCATCCTCATGAACTAGACGTATATTCAGGATTTTTTTTTCTAAGTTACATAATTTTAGTGTTTAAGCTCAATAAAAAATGCAGAGTATGTCTCCATCAGGGAATATAGTCCCAAAAGAAGACCTACGTTTATCGAAAAATTTAAACGACCATGACTTCATAATGCTGCGCAACTATTAGCAGGTGAAACATCAGTTTTTAAGGTGGGTGTATCGCTTGAGTATTTGAGTTTGAAAGATTAAGTGTTTTTGCAAAATATCAGCAAAGCTGAAATACGGTTTTATCCTTTGGGAAATGGTTGTCAGTAATGTAACAGGTATGAAAACTGAATATATTATGCTCAAACATGCAAAATGGATGGTATGGTCCTTTAAAAGTTATAAATGCTGAGTCAGTCTCAGTCTGCCATGTCAGACACAGGTTTCTGCACAAAAGGGATATAAGGCTACTGTTTGCATTTTTGTTTATATGTGTGTGTGTGTGTGTGTGTGTTACTCTCTGCCCTGCAGTTCTAAGTTCTGACCAAGCAGAGCAGAGTTGTATTCTAAGTCGAGCCTTTGAAGGACAGGGTTTGGCTTTGAAGTGTAAGGATCATGCAGGTCTATAGAGGAGAGTGTATTCATGTTAAAATGAGAGAGGTAGATACATACAGCAAACCTCAAAGACAAACACAGGCATGCACATGCACGTGCACACACACACACACACACAACTAACAATCATCACGCACTTCAAAGACTGACTGAACGAGGCCTTCCTCTGTGGAACTCCATAGCTGCAGGCGCGCCATCTCCCTCTTTCTCTCATTCATCCAAAGACAGAGCTTTGTTCTGCTGCTGCTCTCATAAAATCAACAGTGTCACCTTCACTCTGCATTAGCTGGTGTGTGTGTGTGTGTGTGTGTGTGTGTGTGCCTGTCTGTTTGTGCTACAAGGCATCGCTCAGTTCGAGCCGTGGGTGACTGCACTGATCTGAGCTGGAATGCTGTGGGTGAACACAAATACCCCCTCACATGCCAAATCAGCTCCACTGTAAACAAGAAGACAATGTGCGAGTGTGTGCGCATGTGTGTTTGTGTGTGTCCCTGTGTTTGGGTGGAGTGGGCTGAGGGCTGCCCTTTGGCTAAGGTAAATCTTAATGCCTCTTATCTCCTTGTCTGTGGTATCTCAAACCTAATCTGTGCCCTTCAGCAGCCAAACACACGTTTAATATGAATTTCCTTTCAAACTGATTCTTCAGTATCAATATCCTCTGATACAGCAGCTTTAACAGCAGTTTTCCTTCACAAACACACAGCATGGCCAGATAACTAAACTCCTCTACCTGACATTCTGCTAGTTATATCACAGTATGGGGGATACAATGATTTACTGTTTATTGTCTGTCATTGTTAGAATATCACAGGTTTTTTATTATTTAGGGCTGCAATAAATAATTTTGTTGTCTTAATTGAGCGTTCCAGTCTGACTTTGCATTACTCTTCAGTAGTGCTAAGTCACTGAATCAAATTTATTCAAAGGAAGCGCAAAAGTACCAGCTGTGGAAACATATCTGCCATTACTTTTGCAACTTTAACAGCAAATTGTAATATTTATGGCCAGAGGGAAGTATCAGAAGTTGAAAAAACAAAAGACAAAGTTTGGTTTGGGGATCCTGCACAAAGGACAATGAAAGTCAAATCGCCATGTGTTGAGCTTTGCAAGAGGCAGCAGCGGGGCAAAGACAGAAAGTTTGTCCTGAAGGTGGCAGACCACAGGCTTATTAATATCAAATGTGTTTATCCCCTTAGGAGCACCAACGTGTTCAAAACATTTATGGCAAACTATTTGTCAATTTCTTTTCAATTAGAAATGCAAAAGTGCATATTTTGCACTGACATTGGCAATAGAAGAAAGATCAGCAGCCACCAAAATCAATGGAAATCATCCTGTAGGAACCATGAATATCAGCTGCAAATCTGGCTTGCTTCACTTGTTTGCCTGCTGTAAAACACAACACACACACAACCGAGCCCCTGCATCTTCAGTGACATTAAAAACTACTGCAGCTTGCCGTCAGTAGCAGCCACTATCAATGCATCAGAGCATCCCAGTACAGACAGTTTTCATTATGTCCTGACATTTAATTACAGAGCCTGTAACATATTTAGTTATAGATGTGTTAGGGGCAGAAAAAGAGAGAATGGGATAGTGAAAAAGGAGAGAAAGAAAGACAAAGACAGAGAGAGAGAGAGAGAGAGAGAGAGAGAGAGAGAGGCTGAATAGTGAGTTATCTTGCTATTTGGGCTGAAAAGGGCAGGGCAGGTATTGTGATGCGAATGTGCTCAGAGAGAGAGTAGTGGGGGTAGAGTGTGAGTGTGTGTGTAATGAAATCCTGAGGCTATGTATGGCACTGCTGATATTACTAACACTATCAGTAGGAAGACTGGCTGAATGATGCAGGAATAGATTTGATCAAATCTGTGCAATGCTGCCACTATCTTAAAACAGCATCGTTCTTTTGTCCCAGAGTGAGTTTAGCTTTTTGTTGAAGAAGTTTTTTATTTGATCATCAGTTTACCTGTGTAGTAGAGTAGGAACGGCAATGCCACCAAGAGCTCCAAACCTAGAATGCTGAGCATCAGGTAGGTGAGCACAGTCTTCGTTAGTCCAGTGGACAGGACAACCAACAGTAAAGCATTTCCTGCAAACGTCAAACACAAAATACATTCTCCCTTTTGCATTACTGCCATCTTGTGGAAAAGGCTGATGTCTACAAGTGATCAGAAATGGCAATGCAGTTCTGTGAGGACGTCCGTACCTGTGGAGTATATGGCGACGGGCAGGTGGTTCAGTCCCTGTGTTTGTCTGTAGAACGTCAGGTATCCTCTGCTCCTGGCTCGGCCGTGGTGGTGCTGAACACACCGAGTGAACAGCATCACCAGCAGCCACAAGCCCACCTTCCCAAAAACCACAACACTCTGCCCTTGCACATTCCCCAAAACACTCTTGCACACTTCCTCTTGGCCAACGTTTAACATGCACAGCACTCCCACACATATGGACAACACCACATACACAACCTAAAAGAAATGAGAATATACACAAAACAGATTACTGTTAGAAAGTACATTTAAGATAGGAACCTGTACAATGCTCTTTATGCATGTTGTACCCAGTTTATATATGAAATCCGTTCCACCCAAATGAAAAATAGTTATGTTACTTGAGTTTTCTTTACTTTAAAAATACGGTACTCAGATAAATGTACATGGCCAAGCATTCAGTTCAGAAAAACTGGTCTGCTAAAACACTGCCAAAAGTAGATAAATGCTGAAACTGGGGAATATCAGATTTCTAACATGCATTTAAACACACTATGAGTGATTAACTTTAGACCTGGATTAAATCACATTTTATCCTGAAATGTTGTTGCAACAAAAATTTTAACAAAATGTTAATTAAACGTGTTTAATATTAAACCTTTCTGTAAACCTTGGTTTGGTTATCTCTAATCTAGATTACAACCTGCTCTAACGCTCCAAACTCCAATCAAAGCTCTGATCAGCTTTAAACTGCCATCTGAGCGAGCAAAATGAATTCCTCAGAGAAAACAAAGGAAAGGTTCACCCCAATCAAATTAACAATTATTTAGGCCATCTGCCACATTGCTAATGTTTAATGTCTAATGATTTATTTTTGCCAGCCAGAACCCCAACTGGTTTACTTATCTGTACTGATCTTTAGCTATCTTCTACTATCAGGTCAAGCACTGTCATCTACAAAGAAGTTTTCCTGGGGCTTAATCTGCTGGGATGTCAGGCTGCTGATTTGATCAGTTACTGGATCATCAGCAAAGATTTCTCTCAGAGAAAATTAAACCTCCCTCTAACCATTATAACCAATCAGCAACAGCCTTCTTATGAACAATTACAAACTAATTTACATATATTTATTTCAAATTTACCCACTCAAGGATAAAACAGTGATGATTCCTTTTAGCTATGCACTTTTATTGGTGATAATTTTCTTCTACATATTATGTTTCATTATCTTATTATCTTTAATGGTATTTTAAACTAATTTTCAACAATAATTTATATAGTTAAAATCAGTTTGTATTAATCCATGGTTTAAACTGTGAAACACTAAATTTCAAACAGGTTCAGTAAATTTAAATTAGGTCAGTTAAACTAAAATGAATGTTTGTGTCATACATGCAGCAGAGACAGAAGGGCAGCGTAATAGTGCGTTGGTACAGTCTGAAACTCTCTCCTAATGGCAGAATGGAGGGTGTCAGCAGAGATCAGAGGGCCATCCACCAGTGGGTCCTCATCTGTGCTCCGTGTTACATCTGAGGGGCCTGCCTGTTAAAAATTAAGATTACAAAAATAAATAATCACATTAGAACTCTAAGATAAACACTGTTTAAACACTGATAAACACTGTATTATTAGTCACTAAGGTTAAACCTTTCTGGTCTTAAGATTCAAGAAGACACACTTCCTACTTCCTGTTTTTAAAATACAAAAAGTAAAAATAAAATAATAATAATAATAATAATAATAATAATAATAATAATAATAAAAAGCTATTTGTGCGTTTTGGCAGCTTCATTAGCCTGAATAGCTAGTTTCAGCTTGTAACAGCTTGATAAACTTCTCTGTCCGGAACAAGCTAAACGTTGATGGCTATAGCTAGCAAATTATTTATACATAC
Source organism: Lucifuga dentata (assembly GCA_014773175.1). Taxonomy (NCBI): domain Eukaryota; kingdom Metazoa; phylum Chordata; class Actinopteri; order Ophidiiformes; family Bythitidae; genus Lucifuga; species Lucifuga dentata. The sequence goes on from VXCM01000419.1 coordinate 23,805, forward strand.
TGCATAGAGCGAAGGTTCCTCTGACTCCATTTTGTGTTGATGTTCGATGTTTTTAAAGTAAAAATGAAGGAAAAACAAACAGCCTACATACTACTCAACTTAACAGGTCGTTTTGATAAACTTCCGGGTTCCATAATTTCATTGGTCCGGTCTGTGTTGAGCTTCCTACACAATAGTTCCGGCAGAGATTTTTTTTTTTTTTTTTTTTTTTTTTTTTTTTAGTTCCAGCAGAGATGCTTGAACTGAAGTAGAAATCCATGTACATGTATATAATACAACATATTGTATTATATGTTGTACGAGGGTTGAGTGATAAGTTCTGATAAATTTGCTTGTTCACTTGCTTGGCATACAAGCAAGTGAACAAGCAAATTTAAATTGAAAATAATACACTTCATCAGGTATTTTTGCATAACTGTATTCATTTACACAGTGATTACAACTTTTACATTCCAGAGGTTTTGTAAGCTGTAAAATGCAAAATCTAGGTGATCACGTAGTAATTATGTACTTGCTGGCTGTTTGCCATAATAGTTACTTTAAACTAGTTTAGCACCCACCCTACTAACCTGATTTTACTTCAGACCTTCTGCTGTTATGAAATATTAAAAGGTTGGAACCTGGCTGGCTCCAGATGATGATGATGTCATATTAAATGTGGAGGATTTTTTTTTTTAAGTCAAGAAAAGGACTATGAAACTGAAATAAACCCCCCAAGTTCTTGGCAGTGTGTAAGGAGGAGATAATATTGAAAAATTAATAACTGCAACACCTCTTAGGTATATTTTACCAAACTAGACTCAGAATTTATCGACCAACCTTTGTAATGGTATTGCAAAAAATTCTAAATTTGTTGCAATAAATTCTAAATTTCTTACACCTATAACGTTCAGCTGTTGTTGAAAACTATGTCACATAGATAACATTATTAATGTTAATATGTGGTGGATTGTATTATATTAAAAATTGTAATATTTTCCTCCATCATATAAAGTGTGTGGACAAAATAGTTTCTGCTTTCTCTTAAATCATATATACAAATACCATCAGTATAGGCTAATGTGCATATAAAACATATAATAAAAACTTTTGTAAGAATGGTTTCAAAAACATTCTTAGAATGGTTTTGGGTAACAAACTCTAAAGACAAAGCTGTTTATTTTCTGTTTAAAATATTTTATTGATAAACATACACTTATAAAAGACAATGAGCTGAGCACACCATTCCTCTGAGTGATGAAAAAGCTGTCAGATGACCTCTGCTCCAGACAGAGGCAATGACACAGGGAGGAGAGAGAAGCACAACTCAGACTCTAGGGAGGCAACACTTGTGATAAGAGGCAGACGAGAAGAAATTGTAGGACATCGTGAGCATCAGCAAATACTCGACTAGGAAGCAGCAAATAAGTTTGTGCCATTGGTTTAGCTCATGGGAAGGGGCGGAAAAACTACAGGTGATTAGGAAATGCTGATCCATTTTAAAATTTTATGCTGGTATGGAACTGTGCTTCAAGATAAATCACACTTTGCATACATACATACATGCATGCATGAACACACACTCACTCATCACTCACAATGTGCCTTGACCCAGAGGTCCACGAGTGTGAAATACTCCTGCACGTATACAAGCCCTCGCATTCATTACATAAGGCACTGATTCAGATACATTCAACCTATAAGAATAAACAACAGCTAACACATCATTAAATGAAAATATTTAAAATCCAAATAACAGTTATTATTAGTAACATGCATTCTCATTCTTGTAAAATGAACTATAAAGAAAATGTTATGCAGCTACTCAGCTAAGAGTATCTGGATTTCCTATATTCAAAATGATGATGATAACATACAAGAAGAAATACCAAAGTCAAACTTCAATTGTTGAGATGATCTACTGTATGTCACGTTCACAATAACCCATTTCAGCAACAGCCATAATGACTTATACACGTTCTTCTTTCATGCAAAACTGTAAACACAAAACCCAAAATGAATGAAAAGATATAAGTAAGGCATTATAATGGTCAAGCTACTTAAGGTTATCCAACCCAAATCACTTTATTACACACTCAGAGAGTGGAGTCATAATCAGTGCAGGGGTTAATGAGTCTCTGTTAAAACAGGTTTGGGATCAATGTGTTAAAGACAGTAGTGTTTTCACTGCTTTTTTTTTTTTANGCTTTTTTTTTTTTAGTGCTTTTACTGTAAAGTGTTCAGCATGTAGTAGAACAAATCATCATTTTAGTCTCTTAACTATATTTTAGTGTGAATGTGCAAGGGCCTAAAACTCACCAATTTTTTAAGTCCATACTACACATATTCAAAAGAAGTGTATATGCGTGTACAGTTAAGCAGCACGTACTGTATGTGCAAGTGGTGCTGTGTCACTCGATCCACATGTTTGTATCCCACAGTCCAAGTTCATTTTCAATAGCATCCATAAAGCATTCCAGGAGTAGTACAGAAAATTCCATAAAGTCTACATGATTCAAGATTTCAGATTGTTCTCTGCCCAAGCACTGACAGGGATGCTGGGGTTCCAGTCCAACTACAGGTCATCATAGTGTGGTGGGCTGACCTCTGCCTGCACACGAAAACATGACAGTGTCTTTACGTCTGCTCTCATAATACAGTAATAATACGTGTATGTGTGAGAGAGAGAGAGAGAGAGAGAGAGAGAGAGAANCTCATAATACAGTAATAATACGTGTATGTGTGAGAGAGAGAGAGAGAGAGAGAGAGAGAGAGAATGTGGATTTGTCTGTTTTGGTTTACTTTTGGATTTGTACTATAGCTAGAACCTGTTTGTTTGTGTGTGTACATGACCAGCTCTCATTTTCTGAAGTGGCAAGTTCAGGGTAGAATTAAAGTTAAACGACCATACCAGCCATTTTGCATGTTTGAGCCTAATATATTCAATTTTCATACATGTTACGTTACTGACAACCACTTCCCAAAGGATAAAATCATATTTCAGCTTTCCTGATATTTTGCAAAATCTCTTAATCTTTCAAAATCAAATATTCAAGCAATACATCCACTTTAAAAATCAATGTTTCACCTACTAATAATTACACAACCTTAAGAAGTCACAGTCCTTTAAATTTTAAGGTAAACGCAGGTCTTCTTTTGGGACTATATTCCCTGGTGGAGACATATGTTCACTCTGCGCTTTTTATTGCGCTTAAATGCCTTAATTACGTAATTAAAAAAAAAAAACAACTTGCATACACGTCTTGTTCGCGATGATGAATTACCTATCCCAGGGGTCAGCAACCTTTACTATCAAAAGAGCCATTTTTGGCCCAATGAAAAAAAAAATTGTCTAGAGCCACAAAACATATTTGAATCTTATAATGAAGGTAACATAGTCTTTTAAGTCTAAATTAGCCTGAATGAATGTAGTCTAAGATACAACCTCATAAAAAGGCTAAACACATTTATGGGTGCCACTCTGTGTGCGTGTGTGTGTTCTCACCCCGAGATGCAATGTAGCACTCGTGACAACTCAGCAGTCCATTACGAATCCTTACGTCAGTCCCTGCACTGGCATCACCCAGCTGCCCATCACACACTCCACACTGAGAGAAATATTACAGTCAACAAGTAAACACCAAGACTGTTTCACCCAAGCTATCAAATTACTCATATGTCCTACAACCACAAATCATCAGAAAATTTAAATACAGATTTTGTTGCTATATTTACGACTCTGGTAATCTGAAGCAGGTGCCCATGTTTTTTGTCTGTGCTGTTTTTCTGTTTGTGTTTTAATGCATGAAAATCTCCTTAGTGTATTTTTGATGTACTACACAAGCTTTGGCAGCTTTTTTCACAGTGGACATTCTGACCAGTCAAACACAGGAGTATCTACAAACATTAATAATGGCTGCATTCCATGTATGTGTGTCTCCTGATATTGTACATGCTGGCTCAGTGACGACGTTTACTGGCACAGCTAAATGGAACAGAGCCATCAGTGATGTTATTAGTTAGACCTGTGCTTTTCATGTGACAAGTCAAAATGTCCAGAAACAGGACACGTCTGCAGACCAACCTGTCTAGCAGCCAGTTAATTATTATTACTTTATCATTTAACAGCACTGCAAAGCTGTTTGTATATTTGTGCGTATTAGGATAAGACAGTACCTTGAAACAATGTATGTGGAAAAACAGTCCAAGAGTATCGATGATCATGGCAGCTCCTTTTCCTAGTGGTTGAGAACAACCAGAACATAGTCTTTTCCCACTAACGCACCTACATATACATTCACAAACACATAAACATAAAGAAACAGGGGAAGACAGACATTTATTCACTTCCTGATACAAATTTTAATTCACGACAGTAAGGACCCTCAGCCAAGACTGTAAAAACATCATTAGTAATAAAAAATTAATCCACACTTCCTTTAGACTCTTTGTATAGTATGTGGGTGTGTAAACACCATACCTGCTGGGAGAGGGAGGCTGAGGTGATGAGGAGGAGGTCTGCTGTGTGCCTACAACTGTGTCAGATCCAGATCTTGGACAAAAAAGAAGAACAATATGGCTGATGTTATACGCACAGCCAAAACATTCATAAATACCTGTCTACTAGTTTTAAAATGAGGTTTAATCAGATGAACTGATATATATCTTATATCTATCTTATATATATACATACAGTATATATATATATATATAAGTATAAAAAAAATCTCAAGTGTGTTTTAAGGATATGGCAAAGAATAAAAATGCTGCTAAGTAAAAAAAAAATCACCAAAATATACAACAAATAACATGCAACATAGAACAAATAGCTAGTACTGCTTTTATGTCAAATATTGATATTTATTGCCTTTATTGACTATATTCCTTTAATTTTATCTTTTATCTTCTGCTTTTTTTTGTATTTTTTATTTTTGTGTCAAGCACTTTGAGTTGCACATTGTGTAATATAAATGAAGTATATTATATTATATTATAATACAAATAATTAACAAATACAAATAAGTATATTATATTATATTATAATAATCCAAATTTATGTCCTCCCTTTATTACAATTATCAAGTATCTCTAGACAGTAATTGGATACTATTAAGAAAACATTCATGCAGTACCTCCATACAGTTATTTATTAAAATAAATCAAAACAACATATGACAGGAGCAAAAATAACAAAAAATTCCTTGTTTTTTTTTTTTTTCGAAAGGACAAGAAAATGACTTCCATTTAGGACAAAAATGCAGCATCAAGGGTCAAGCTTAAAACACACACACACAAACACACCTTATTGCATACCTCTTAACATTATGTGGCTGGGTTAGCTGAGGGTTGCGGTCCAGAGAGGCCGTCTTCCACAGTTCACATTTTTTTGAGAGTTCATCATCACATGCAGAATCTACAGAATTACAACATAAAACAAATCTTTCTTGCAGGAATGCGTAGTTCTGAACAAAACACTAAATTACTGAACCAGCTGTGAGTTCACTGTGAACATGTGAATATCTGCTATATTACATATCAATCGTGTATTTCTGAATACATCTCACCTTGGAAAAAATGTAGCTTAGAAGCATGCTGACCCTCATTCCCTGTGGAAATTCTTTGACCGGAACGCTGCAGTGGAACATTTCTTCCATCTGTCTCGCTGCTCTGTTGAGCTGATGGGATCATACCTGTCTGGCCCGGATGCTGGTTCAACAATCCAGAGGGGTTGAGGGGCATTACAGTCTCCTCCAGAATCCGTCTCTCCTGGAAGAAATACATGTAACAGATAGAAGACAATGACAAATGTCATACATACAGTACATATTTTTTAGTAAAACCATAAATGATGTGTTTCTGTGTGTCAGTGTGTTAGTGTATGTACCTCTTCATTGTGTCTCCTCTCCTCCTCCTCTACCTCTCTCTGTGCTCTTTCCCACTCTTTCATCAGCTTCTTTTGCTCTCTCTGGTATTGTTCCTGCAAAGAGATAATGTTTTTTATTAAATAAACACAAAAGCACAGATCTGATAGACCAATACACACATACACACAAGTGCACACATTTCCAGTCTGTGTATTCTGTTTTCTGGTTAACATTTAACCCTCTGGAGTCTCCAATATTTTGCTCGAGAAAATTCTTCATTCTTGAAAAAAATCCAATCTAAAAGTACGGAAGAGGATTAGGTCCACTTGAAAAAGAAGAGATTGAAGACAGAATTCTGAGAAAAAAGTCAGAATTCTGAGATTAAAGCCAGTCTTAATGTCTGATTAAATATTAAAGTCTTTCAGAATTCTTACTTTATCTCAGAGCTCTTTTTTTTTTCAAGCAAAAAAGTGTAAAGTAAATTATAAAAAGTTGTCAATTTTCTACTTGATTCTAGAATATTCTACAAAATGAAGGAAAGTCTTCAGAAATCACCAAACAATGTGTCAACGGGACTTTAGACTTCAGAGGGTTAAGGAGCCATGCATTTACACAATTCTCCTGTGTACCTGTAGGAGGCGCTCCTGTTCCTGTTGCCACCTTTCCAGGCGTTTACGCTCCTCATTGGGGTCCCAGACCCAGTGATTAACACGTTTAGCCAAGTTCAACATGGGGGTCTCAATCTACCCAGACCCAACCAATGACCATACACACACAAACGCACACATATAAGAATCAAAAGGACAGAAAAAGAGGAAAGGTGAGAGGACAAGTCTGACTACAGTGACCACAGCTACTGGAGACGAACGGTCAGGACAGGGTGAAATTAAGAATGAAGGAGAACATCCCGGAACAAATATAATGAGTTAGGGTTTCCTCAAGCTACTCACAGTCAAACTCATGTCCTCAGGTCCCTCTGTGAATTAGGTAGAGATAGAGATAGATAGAGAGAGAGAGAGAGAGAGAGAGAGAGATGATGTAGAATTTGTGAAATATTGTACCAGAAAGCAGAAGTGCTTGAGAAGAGAGTTTATTTGTGCTAAAGAAGTTTTACCTGTCACAGTGGGAGAATATGCCTGCATGTTGTTTGGGGGTGTAGCTGGTGCGACATTCTTCTCCTCTGCTGGTCTGCCTAACAACCCTATGGTACCATTGACCTGGAAGTTAAATATTCAGCTGATTAACTAAATTGGTAAATCAACAATACATTAATTGAAAAAATAGCTATGCATCTGAATTATTTTGTATCTATTTTCTCAGTTTTACCTATAATCTCTAGGTAATGATGAAGCTTCCTACTTAGCAACTCAATGCAATCCACTCCTACATCTGCATTATCATGTAGCAATAACATTCACAAAACAGCAAGGTTAACAGTTCTGCAATATGTTAGTACTTCAGAGCACACTGAAAAGAAACCAATGGGTGCATGAAAACTGGAATAAAAAATCACATTGAACTATCTAAAACACCTTTTAAAAATGTTTAGCAATAATGTAGTTTGGCTAAAACACCCAAAAATCCCTGGAATGGTCCTTTAAGATGTCACTTGCACTTGCAGCATTACCTGTCCATTGCTGTGGATGTCCAAGGGATGTGGCTCCACATGAGTTTGTGTGAGCTCAGTCACAATAGTTGTCTTGATAATACAGTTTCGACCACCAATCAGGGAGCTCATAGCAGAGCCTGAAGATGTGGTCACTTTCTCCGTCTGCAGCGAGGACGACTGCTCCACTGTCTCCTGATTGGTTGCAGGCTGCTCGGAGAGAACGTCTCTCTTCCCCAATGGTGAGTGCAGAGGGGAGGTAGGTGGAGCGGACACAGACATCTCCTCTGTTGTCTCTCCGTTCACTCGCACCAACCCGTCCATCTGAGCGGAATGCACACATAAATGTCAGTTAAAGACAGTACAGTCTTTGGAAAATGTATTAGTTTTCTTACTTCAAGTGGATAAAATCATGAATCTCTTTTAATGTGACTGTGTGTGTAGTTTGAATGTCCTGTATGGTGAAAGTGGTGAGCTTGTAGTATTACTGTTAGGAGCTATTTTTTGTTTTTAAACATGCATTTTTATATTCATTCGCTCTGGCTGTGGTTCATAAAGAGGAAGTGAACTGAAAGTTTGATATATGTTTGTTCAATCTTATTATATCTTTGTTCACAGTGCAATTAATATTTAAACAGCTTGTGTAGTAAGATGAGGTGTCCACCTTTGGACAAGGTCCATCTTAGTTGCATCAACATCCATAAATTTGTTTGACACTGGGTAAGAATCCAAACTATCCATTTAAATTAGGCTTGAGATCAAACACTGTCACATGATATCGACTGGCTCTCATGCTGAGGTCTCACCTTGACAGATTTATGTCCTCCATGTGTGCTCCTGGGCTGGCAGTAGGGCTTGGCTGCAAGCAGGGGGACAGGTCTGGATGGAGGGGCTGGGTGTGTGTGTACAGGCTGTGTGGGCTGAGGCTGCACTTGTGCAATCTGAGGTGGTGTGTGTTTGTTTTGGGGCTGTACTTCTACTACAGTCGGTTGTTGGTGTGTAGTTGGAGACTCAGTTAGTTGAGTTTGAGGTTTATTAAGTTCTTGGGATTGAGGGGGGATGTTTGTGAGAGTGGTGGTGGGGCAGGTTGGTGTTAGAGGGATGGAGGTTGTGATTAAACTTTCTTGTTGAGCAGTTTTATCCATCTCTTCGGGTTTGTGCTTCTGGTCCATTGTAATATCTGATTCCGGTATATGCAGAGGATCTGAGGTCTGTGAGTCATTACTAGATGGTGTGAGTTTGTGCTCTTGGTCCACCTGACTTGGATCTGGTTTGGATTTTGAGGTGGATCTGGGCAGTTTCAGGCTGTCCAGTGTTGCATCGCTGATGGTGAAGCGAAGAGCATAACGGTGTAGAACCATGGCTGCTTCCTCTGGAGTTGCAGCACTCCTGTATGCTTCACACAACTCTGCTTCTCTGCGCTCCCTAGAAAATATGAGGGTGCAGTAAGCGGGGAGACAGAGACAAGGAAAAATTATGTTGGAGGTAGGTGAAGATGGCAACAAGGAATGTTTTTCTGAGACTCAGCTTTCGTCTTATTTTTCCTCTTTTCTCTCAACTGGCATTTTACAATTGATTTGGGTATCATATATGAATTAAAAGCTGCACCAATCATCAGAACCTCCAAGTCTTAGTGAAGGCTGTTAGCCCTAAAAAAGTGTTAGACTAACACACTAAGATGAGGCAGCCCACTTCAGAATGTGTCAGTGAATTGCTAAATGTTAAAAAAAAAAAAAAAAAANAAAAAAAAAAAAAAAAATCCCAAAGAGATCCCAGTTTGCCTTGAATAAAAAGTGCAGGCTTGTGTGCAACACACACACAAAAAAAGTTTAATATCACCCTGTTCTTACTTCTCCTCCACAATCTCTTTGTAGGTCTTAATGCTTTTTCTCTTGTTTCTCTCACGTTCCTCATCCTTCATCCTTTTCTCCATTTTCTTCCTCTCCTCTTCTTTCTTAATCAGTTCCTGTGATGCACTGCGACGGCGATTCTTCCAGCGAGCCAAGTCCTGTGATAGGTTCACAATGTCAAACAATGGAAGTGTGTATTCAGGGTATTGTTGTCATTTTGAATATAATGGTGCATTTTAACATGTAGATAGCTCCAATATATAATTTCTAGAGACTCTCTCACTTTTTTAACAGCATAAGTCTCTTACATCTTGCCATTGGTCCTCCTCCTCTTCTTGAAAGTTGTTGCACTGTTCATGCACGTGCTCAAACCGTGATTGGCTCAGTGGCGGTAAATGCCCCACCTCTTCCTCATTTTGCATGTCGCTCATACTCACACTCCTATGCAGCACAAAGACAGTGTAAACTTGTGTAAATCACTGAATAAAATAAGTACATATACACACACACACACACACACAAAGCTCCATCCTTCTTCCACCTGAACCATTGCATTCACTTTGTTCACTTTGGCTCTGGAAAATATAAAATATTTAATCACCTAGGAATGAAACAAGCAACTATGAAAATTAACTTAATTTGGTAGTCAAATATGCTTATTTAACCTAATGGTAGTATGTTGGCTAAGTAAACTTTTTAGGAACAGACATTCTGATGGTGGACCAACATTAAACATAGAAAAGCACATTAAATTAGATGCAGAGCTTAAAAGTACAATGTTAGAAATGAGCTGTAACCTGAAAACCAAATCAACATGCATGTAATAAGGTTAGTGCACAATACATTCACATGTTTTGATGGTGATTCTGAAATTAAACATGCACAGTGTGGGTATTTTTTTGTCATGCAGAAGCTCATCCATCTTCATGTCGATAGACTTACTCAGTATCCTCAGATATAAAAGCAACTCGTCGGCTCATCCTAAAACAATAACAGAATAAGATGAATGACAGGAGAAAGCAGGTGTGGGAATGGGGTGCGAGGTGTTGTGCATGTTTTAAATCTCAGTGGAACACTTTCCATCATTGCAGCACAAACAGTAGTAGGCAGGAATTGTTCACCCCTGTTCACTTCCACTTTCAGGTCTCATAGATGTGGATAAAAGTGAAGTGAAATAAAAGCAGATTGGATAGATGATATGTTAACACTATCAATTTGAGTGTAAATTCTGAGAACAGAAGTGAAGAGGACACATGCAATAAGATTTCATGGGGCATCTCACATCATGGGGGGTAGGTCATCGTCATCCAGCCAGAAGGGTTTTCTTCGTGGCTGCTCATCTCCAAACCCCCTTTTGTCTTCCACCCTCTCCTCAACTCTTTCCTCCACACTCTGCTTTTCCCACTCTGTATCCACACAACAAGGCTTGGGAGCAGGAGGACTGGATGGGGGAGTGAGTGATGGAGAAACGAGAGGTTTAGTCACATCTGTGACAGTGGTGTTAGGGATTGCTATGTCTCCCTCTTGCTTTCCCTCCTCCTCCTCCTCCTCCTCCTGACTCTCCATCACCCCTGTACACTTTCTCGTTGGGGCACTGGAGGGCAGGGCCTGAGGTTCCGTTGCCACAGTAACGATGCTGCTGAAAAAGCAACCCAATGAAAAGCGGCAGATTACAAGGAAGCACAGCTGAAAGGGTAAATCAAAACTCCACCACACGGATCAGAAGGCTGCTAATCTACATTCTATTGGCTGAAACCTTTAAGATGTTGCCCTTCTGGCCACACCCCAGTCGTTGATGTCATAGTGTGTATTTTGTAAATCCTGTGGTGACATTACTGACTGGGGAGTGGCCAGATATCTAACATGCTTGAAAGTGCAGTGGTGATTTACACTTTCAGCTACACAGGTGACAGCAGACCAGACCATTCTGGACTGAAATCCAATAACTAAAGCCACAACAAACCAAGCCAAGGTTAGACACCAGGACAGGAATAGATTAATCCAACTCATGAAGAAACAGAACCAGACCATATGAGACACAGAGATACAAAATCTGACCACAACGACAAATCAATGTCAACCAGACCTTTGATTTACAAACAACAAACCTCAGCAGGCATCCAGCTGTAGGAACTCAAACATGCTGACATGGAACGAATACAAAAATCATCATGTCAGGGTCAATGCTTTAAATTACCCACAGGGACACATTATTGTTAGCACTGCAGGCTACATACAGTAATGTGTGAACATGACAAGACTTTATAACTAAAAATTAGGCATGTTAGTTGGAGTTGACAGTCTAAGACCAGCAGAAGAAAATATGCTAACTCATGCAAACACAGCTCATTAGCTCACAGTAAATACCTTCCACTTGTCTTGTCTGCAAATTTAGGTCTGTTTTGTAGTTGGCTGATTCCAAACAATGTGCTGGTGTTATACTTGACTGATCCAGGTAGCGGTAAGAACTGGTTGAAGGACTGACTTGTTCTGCCAGCACTGTGTTTTTGGAATAACCCGGTCCTTCGAGCCATCATATCATCCTTCTCCAGGTTGGGCAGAGGTCCATTTTCATCATACTCATCATCCTCATCATAATGGTATTGACGTTCATTACAAGCCGTTGCCTGGGTCATCATCGTGTCAGAGTGAGGCTGAGATGTTTCCATGGAAACTCTGGGTTGCTGTTGCTCTGGTCTAAGAGAGAAACTCCTTTAAATGAGATTACTGTAAAAAAAATGGATGATCTCTCTGAATATGCACACCACCACCAAGCTTGTTAGTGTCCTCTACACACCATTAGACCAAATCCCACTGCAGACCACATAAATCTCGGCCCACCTGATGTTGGATTTCTTGCTCCTGTCTGCATGCGCTTCCTTTTTGTTCCACGGTGCAGCATCAGGAGTGACATCCTCTTGTGTGCAGCGCTTGGAGGCGGGCAGAGGCAGGAAACGGTTGTAAGTCACTGTAGCATTGTTTTGTTTATGGAAAACTCCTGTCCTCCTTGCCATCATGTCATCTTTCTGAAGATCTGGAATCCTCTCCTCATCCGCTTCCTCCTCCTCCTCCTCCTCCTTCTCCTCCTCCTCTATTTTTCTTTCATACTGAGCTAGATGTGTATCCAGCTCAACAGGAGTGAGAGAGGCTTCAGGGTTACAGGATGGGAAGTCAGCAGTGGGGGTTGGAGTTTGTGTAAGGTCAGCTCCATCAACCTGGCTGTGAGAGTATCACAGAAAGCTCTAACCGCAGCAACACAAACTAAAGGATAATTCCTGTACAAAGCTGTGCATAAAACTTGCAAATATAGTAGTTAAATACAGGCAGGAGCATGCAGTAAAGCAGACCAGGGCTGGCTACTATGAGAACTGAATACCGATTATAAAAAATTATTCAGATCAAATGAAAGTCTCAAAGCAAAAACCACACAAGATAGCACAAACATTTCTAACATTAACAAAGTCTTAGAAACACAACTGTGCAAAACTACAACAAAATCATCAAAAACTAAAGAAATTTAAAGCGATCAAACACTTCATTCATGTGACAGTCTCCATCTGTAAAGTACTTTTGGGTGGACAGGTAAGGTTTTCCCTGAAACATGTATCAGAAGTAAACAAGTTGTGTCTTATTAGCACAAAACATTTACACACGCATTTGCTTGTCTCAGAGAGACGCACATGTATGTGTCCATAGCTGTGTGTGTGAGTGTGCACATGTCTACCTTTGTTTCCTAGTAAAATACAAACAAATCAGTGCAATGCAGAGAAGCCCAGCCCTAATTTTCTAATTCAAACAAACAGGCCTACAAATGTAAAATGACAGACAGGCAAGGACCTTCAACTGTAATGCATTAGAAAAAAGACGTAGCTCTACCCAATATAGTCCATTCTTATGTGAGCAATTTTGGATTCTAGCCAATGTATAAGATGTCTTGAAATTGGCCTTGTCCATACCTGCGTTCCCGCTCTGAAAGCTGGGAGCCCAGGCCAATGGTAGGCATGGCAACAGTTGCCTTGGAAAGGAGTCGGCTTAGTAACTCTGTCTGCTCCCCTTCCTTTGACGTGAAAGTGTCTATTGGTTGCCCAATCTCAGTCACACACCCAAAGGTCACAACTTTGCTATGACCGCGTCCAGCCTTTGCTTTGCCGCTGAAAGGACTTCCATAATTTTTCTCCAGACATGCCTGACACACAGGGGCTGGGCTAGCCTCACTGTAGATACAAGCTCAGATAAAGTCACAGACACACACGCAAACACACACACACACACACACACACACACACACACACACACACACACACACACGTCAACCAACCAAGAGGGAAAGAAATGGGGTGGAAAAAGAAACTGTGAGCAACTAGACAGACAGAGGATCAGAATGGTCAATGTGAGAAAGGAAGGATGAGGAGGAAATGATGAATCAGGAAATATGGACAGACAGACAGGGACAAAGTCAACTTAGCTATACTGAAATCACCTTCATCGCATGTACATTCACACACACACACACCAAGCTTTTTATCCCTTAAAAAATACTTTTGGTAGCCACATTTTCCTGGTGCTGCTATGGTAACAAACAAAGGTCTTTATCCTATCTAATGACATCAGCACAGAGAGAGAACAAACAAAGCCAAACCAGTGCTCAGAGCCAACAATCTCCTCTCTTTTGGTCACACACACTCTTGCCAATTCCCTACTTTGTTTCAATGCCTGTCAAAGAGGAGTGAAGAGGACTTAAGTGCACAATAATGAGGAGTAAACAACCAGATGAGATCACTGGGAGAGTCAGCATAAAGGAGAGAGGGGGAAACTAAGTATAGCAATGCATAATGCAGGGAATACTGACAATTAGAGAGAACAAATTTCTTTTGTGGTGTTGGTTTTCTACCTTCTGATTCAGGATTTGACTTGTGTGCACGAGACTTAAAATTAGTACCATACACACATACTGTGCATTCACTCAGTTATTACTAGACTACAGATTGCTGCCACACTTAATGTACTGTAGCATTTTGCTGCTTTGAACTGCATATGTGAGAGAGAGAGAGAAAGAAAGAGAGAGAGAGAGAGAGAGAGAGAGAGAGAGAGAGAGAGAGAGAGAGTGTTGAGCACCTGGGTTCAGTCATCCTCAGTCTTTCCCACTTTTGCATATCTGCTTGGCTCATGGAGGCAGAAACAAAGTTCATTGGTCCGTCCCTATGAGGGAGAGGCCTACTCTGAGCCCGCCTATGAGCCAAGTCATCCTTCTGCTTATTAGGGACTGCCTTAACCCTTTCCTCTTCCTCTTCCTCCTCATCCTCCTCTTGCTCATGACGAGGGGTGGAGTTTAAGAAGGGGTTGTCTCTGCGTGTAATGATGTCAGGGACTTCTTCCTTGTCTCTGTTCATTCACAGATCCAGTACAGTGCCATCACACAGCACACGTTACACATCAAAATGGAAAACACACATGCCAAACCCAGAAACACATACAACGTTGCCACAACACCCAAAGAAAGAGAAAGCAGGAAAATGAGAAAGTATATTTAGCAAGAAGTTACAGGAAAAAGAGGGAAAAATCACTCACAATCACACATATGGCTAACCTGATCTCCTTCTCCTGCAAGGTTTGTAGTGAGGCCCGTCTAATGCCTTCCCAGCGTTCTCGATCTCTGTCACTACATACTGGCCATGGGACAAACTGGTGCACATTGGGAGCAACTGGGCCTCGAGGAGCTCTTCTGGATGCCAGATCATCTCTATGAACATCTGGGACTTTCCGCAACTCTCCTTCTTCCTCCTCATCAGATGAGGACTCCCATGCAGCTTTGTGAGAGGTCAAAAAGTCATTATCACAGCGAAGAATGATGTTTGGCGATGGTGACCTCACTTCCCGTTCCTCTGGTGTGTGATGGCTGAGGTTGGAGATGGGATGGCGTTGCAAGATCATTTAAAAGATGCTTAAATATCCATGAGAAGACATACTGACGTGCAAAGTTTAAACTTGACTTTCAGCCGCAAACATTATATGAAATTAGGAAAGCAGTCCTGTTGTTAGTGACACAGTTTGAGAAAATAAAGAGTTTTGACACATGAACCCTAAAGCAATCACTCAACCAACAAGCAGCTCCTGTCCAATAAAATCAAGCCTTTCCAAAAATAATTTACATGGGATGACCAAGCAGTTAGCATTCATTGTTTCCATCCACAATAAATATGCCATCACACAAAGCCAGCATAAATAAGACAGCATCCTGCTAGTGGAAAGCTACACAAGCTAAACTTCAAACCACAGAACAGGCCGTGAATGGAGCACACCAGAACGAACCTCAAATAAAATTACCATTACATCTACCGGTTAGTGACTATGACAGCAACTGACGAACCACAACAGCAACAGCTCTCATGCTCATCCTTGCTGACCTGCTGCAGTGAACAGCAGCAGGCAGAACCTTAATCCCTGCCTTCTCCAATTTCTGCAGTTTCTGCAGTCTCCTCTGCTCCAATACTTCCTGGTTCAGCTTCCCCTCTTCCTGTTTCGGCTTCTCCTCCTGGTGATCATTGTTCTCAAGTGCCCAAGTCACAGTCTTGGGCATTTTGTACTTGGATCCAAGTCTTTTGCCCTCACTGTGTTCTGGGATGACTTTCGGATGACTGGAGAATGGTGGAGATTAGGGATGAGGAAAGTCGGTGTATCCTTCTATTCTTTTTTTTTTTTTTTTTTTTACTGTTTTCCATTGCAGCAATTCAGAATTCAATTCTATTGAAATTGCTCTGCAAACAAAGAACATCCTTATTTGCAACAGAAAAATTTATTGCATTCATGTGTCCATCTTTACCTTCGCTGATCTCCCTCTTCTGTGTGTGGTTTACGACGTGGAGCGGGGATGTAGGACGTGGCATTGGTTCGGTTGGGAAGAAACTGGTTAAAGGGAATGGAGCTTCTTGTTTCACTGCTGGCAGTCCGTCTGGCCAACATGTCATCTTTACGCACATCTGGCTTCCTGTTAGGGGCATCAGCTTCCGAGTCACTGCTTCGCCCTGGGCATAACAAAGGGGGAAAACTAATTATAAAGGCAGAGCAAAAAAAGTAATAGCTTTCAATGAAATACATTTAATTGAATCTTTGCATAATAACCTCTGACTCATACCAATATTGGGACATGAGTAAACACTTTTGAAGCATTAGCCAGTTCAGATTAGCCATATGGCAGTTCAAATCAGCTCTCTTTGTTAAGTTGTCAGTGGAGCCTGTCATTATACCAACTTTTTTGACTGACAGGATCATTTTGTTTTAACTAGAAATAAGCTCTCCAGTGTGCGATGTCGTTTGATTGAGCCAATAATAGAGGTTTACCTCTGTGTGCTAATCAAACTGATGATGGCCTGTGAACCTGTTTGGAATCTAAATGCCATTATGCCACTGCCATGCCTTTACTTGTCCAATCAGTGTGAAGTGTTGATCACTTCTTCTCTGTGCCATTACCATTTTTTTTTTCACAAAGTTTTTGCAGTTTTCCTTCTTGAACACATCAGTGAAACAGATAAAATAGGATGAAAATATAATCTTTGTCCAGTTTTCTCCGTGACCTGTAAGGAATGAGGCTATGAGGCTATTCCTGGCTATGCAACAGTGTGTTTCCTTGTCACCCACATGCACACATATTCTACAGTCAACATAAAAGACACAAACAGGATGCCTGTGATGCCCCCCCACTCTCTCTCTCTCTCTCTCTCTCTCTCTCTCCCTCTCATAATGACAAGCAGGATGTTGACCTCAGTCTCAGTTTCCCAGGTCAAAATCTCGAGCGATTGCTTCTTAGACCAACAGTTGCTGCATCTGGGACAGACACATGCTCACATAGACATAAACTAAGTATGCAAGCAAGTGCACACACGCACACACACACACACACTGGCTGAGACCTTCAGCTGTTGTCTGCAGTCAGTCTGACTGGCCACGACATACCAAGGTTAAAATCCTAACAGGCTAGAGAAAAACAGTCAGACTCTTTATGGAGGAGTTGTGTTACTGCTTTTAATTAACCATTTTCCTCATCAAGAGACACACAATGTGGACAGACAACAGGACTAACCGTCACCGTTGCCTCGGTTCACCACATCAGGAGAAGGGCTGTGCTGTGAGCGGGAACCAAAGGAGTCCAGACTGTCAAAAACAAAAAAATGCATTAGAAAACATGCTGTGCTTATGTAGGTTTGTATAAGAACCAGTGTTTAACTCAAAAGTGATCTTAAAAAAACCCTAGTATGGGTATCCATGGATATCCATGTGTATATGTGTGTCACAGTTCTGCATGTCTGGTCACCTGCTCCTCCTCACCTGCCATTTCTGCCTGCCTGGTCTTCTGCTCCTCACCTCAGCTCATCAGCCCAACTCATCTCAATGTGAACGCTGCCACTGATTATCACCAATTAAGCATGTATTTAAGCCACAGCTTCTCACTCACCCATTGCCAGATTGTTCTCTGCTATCCTCAATGCAAGACTATCCAGCGTTTACCTGTGGACTGATTTCCCATTGCTGAACCTGACTGACCTGCCTTGTCTGAATCCTGGTAATCACCTCAGCCTTCTGTCCCCGACCACGATTTCTGTCTCTGCATGTGGGTTTCCTGTTTGCCTGTCTTCCAGGCGTGGTGATTCTTCATTCCGACCGAGATCACGGTGTGAGCGTTCTGCCCTGATTGTTCACTTGCCTGCTTACCTGTGTCGGGCTGTGAGGTGTGACAGCTCGCCACTCTACTCTTCCATCGGTTGCTACAGTGAGAGGTCTCTCCTCATCCTGAGAAGTCAGCGTAACACTTTGATGAACTGTTTCCTGGCTGTGTTACGCTGTACTTGCCAGTCTGCAGATTATTCAGAGACTCTAAACATTTGGACTGTGATTAATCAGAACTTTGAGTTGCTGATTGTTTTGTTCTCTCTGCTGCGGTTCAGATTAAAGAACATTGAACAGTCTGTATTGTACTGTGTGTTGCATCTGGGTCCTAACCACACCTGTTACTGTGTGTGTTCACAGATGTCTCTCACCTGTCTAGGGAGTTGTCACGAGTATGTCTTGGTGGAGAGAGAGACTCGCTCCTCTCAGAATCCCAGCAGTCATAGCCGCTGTCTCTTACATTGCGTTTCTGTGGATTATCCCCTCCTTCATCACACTCCTGTAAATACAATACAAAACAAATTTATGAAGCCCAGAGAAATGGGGTAAGAAATTAACTGGAAAGGAGAATAGAAGCAAAGGTAAAGAAGGAGGAAAGGATGTGCACAAGAAATTATGTGAAAATGATTTGAAAAATTGCATCCAGGTGTTTGGCTATTATTATTATGAGATACCCATCTTTCTTAACTCATATCCTGTTTCTCTCTCTCTCTCCACCCCTCCCTCCATGAAACACAAGTAGCTTTTTGTTACAAAAACACAAATGTGTTATATCTTCTGTCTTGTGCATTTCTTCTGCATCCCAACAAAGACAGGAAGCTCACAAATTCAACTCCCACACCTCTGTCTGCATTCCTCCCACCCATCTCACTTACCACCCTCATCTGAGCAAGCAGCCCTTCAAAGTCCTTGAGGTTGAGATTAGGGCCACTGTAGGAGGCACAGCCGCTAGCAGCCTTCCCCAGCCAAAACACCGTGTTCAACACCTGACACAGACAGGAACCCAGTGTCGGAATATGATTATTATACTGACATGTAGGAGAATGAAATTAAAAAGTAAAGCCAATAACAACTCACATTTTTTAGTTTCCTGTTGCAGTCAGAGTCCCTGGCGAGGCAGAGAACAGCAGATGGGGNTGTTGTTACTGTCATGTAATACCTTGTAAAAATGGACATGTACATAAAAAAAGCACACAGACACACACATGCCCATTTACTTGGGGTTGCCTCGTATGGAGGTATCTTGCAGGTCTCCAGGGTCAAACAGCTGGGAGCCCTTCAGGCCCAACTCCTCACAACCCCGCAGGAAGACAGACAGGTTGTCCTAGGAGACACAGCAGGAGACAGTCAGACTTTCTCACTTTGACAAACACACTACTTTACTGGGCTGAGCGTCACGCTTAGGAGTGTCTTCTTACCAGTCCAGCAATGGGAGTGGGAAGTCTGTTGATCTTCTTGACTAGCCCTGGTTTGATGGCACTCAGCAGCCTGAATGAAGAAACACCAGACTTTCTCTAAATCTATATATGTTGATGACCTTCCAATCTAAATGGGAATGATGTCACAGGCTTACTCGCACAACAGGATGCCGTTCTCCAGTGCACTCCGGAAGTCCTTGTCTCCAAAGCTCTTCCCTGTTACTGCCTGGGGAAGGAGGACAAGAATTGGAGACAGATGTGTAACAGAAGTGGGCTGGAACAAAATTCTCATAACAGATAATTCTCCCTCTTTAAAGACTAAAAATCCAAAATATCACTTTCAAAGTTTCTATTTGTCAGTCCACAAAGTCCACAATAAAAAAAACAGTATGTAATGCTGCTATAGCATAACAGAGCGAAGAAAAGAAGACAGACACTAACAGAGACTGTTCTTATTGACAGCAACATCAAGCACCATTAAAACCCATTAGGTCATTATTAAAAATATATTAATACTGGGATCACATCAGATGCAAATAAACTTGTCTGATGTCTAGCCTAATGCCAATCCATCCCAAATATAAAAGCAATATACTTCATTTTTGGCCTTGCTGCTCTTTTTTGTGTCATTAAGAGGACTAGAACTGTGTACATAATTATGATATATAAACAGATTATTATCATTGCTGTCATTAAAAGACAAATGCTGTTATGCTACAGTGCTGTAAATAAGTTGTATCACACTGTGTCCATGACAGAGGAATCTGCTGCCGCCCGGTTCACTTTCCCCCAACATTTTATCAATTTAGAGTGACGCCAATGCAATGACGCTGCTGCATATCCTTATTTCATTTTCCCAAAATGTGTCAGTGAGCAATGAGCGATAATGATAACCTTAATTCCCAAACCCTGACTCCAGCGTAGGCTACGACCACATACGACCAACCCACACATCAACCACATCAACCCACTCATCAGCCCACACACTGCTTTATGGAGCTGTTGTGTAACCATCAGAAAGAGATAAATAGAAAAGAAGTCTAACATTCCTTTAGACATCTAATCCACATTAACACAGAATATAGTTAGCACCTGAGCTGTTACATGTAGACACACTTGCTCATATGTATGCACGCTCCTATGTATCTACCCACAAACTTACACACCCATTCTGAGCCAGTATGACAAACTTGTGATGGCATTAAAGCGGGTGATGCAAAATTACTAAGACCCTGCTTCACATTCTCTTTATCCTATTTTTCTTGCTTACGCTTACACTCCTTCCTGCTTCCTTCTGCACGCAGATGTTATGCACACTTGGCATATGAGAGTGCAAAAAAATACACACACACATGGGGAAGGAGGACACACACACAGTGGATCTGCAGCGATGAAAACAGCCTATTGTCTTTTGTTATATAAGTGATGACCAGATGTTTCCCATCGGCATCTCTTTCTTTTTCTTGTCTTTCATCACTCGCTGTCACACACACACACACACACACACACTCTGGCACAAGGCATGTTTATCAAGGTTTGNCTCGCTGTCACACACACACACACACACACACACTCTGGCACAAGGCATGTTTATCAAGGTTTGACTCCACGTCGCTGAAACATTTACAGCATGGTCATGCATAATTTACTGACCAACGAGAGTACTATAGCGAGAGCAGGACTCATGCATTTGTGTTTGCACATTTATGTACTGTAGGTTGTGTGATGGAGGAGGCAGATTGGGGGGGGGGGGNGGGGGGGGGGGGGTGATGGGTGATCTGCAAAATACAGTAATCAGACATGTGACTACTGATCCAGCTTGCAGCTCCTGAAAACTTCAGCAAAGGTAAAAAGAGTCATTGTCATGAAATGTGTCTGAAAAAGTGTATATGTGTATGAGGGGGGGAAAGAAACAAAGAGAAGTGAGAAAGACAGAATGCACATGTTAAAAGAGCATTTGTGTAAACCAAAGGAAGGAAGGCCTGAAGAGAATTTCAGATCCAGCCATGGTAATTTGACCCTACCTTCTCTCCCACCCCTTATGATGGAATGGTCTGCTCAGTCTGGGTGAATGGCAGCAGCAGATACCATTTAAACCCTGAGGTGTGTGTGTGTGTGTGTGTGTGTGTGTGTG
>VXCM01000419.1:45343-172732 GCA_014773175.1 Lucifuga dentata
AACATGGAAAGTGTGAGTAGAAAAGGACTCTTGCAGAAAAAAAAAAAAAAAAAAACTGAATTGCTTCTATAAAAAATTTAATTGGGATAGTGACAGTATTCCTGCTTTAGCATATCATGTTCTTTAAAGCACAACACTATGATTTTGCAGTCCCATGCTAACATTTCCCAGGCTGATCTGGCTGAGCTATCTTTGGGCAGCTCATCGTAAAAACAGTCCCAGAGTTAAATGCATCTTCTATTAGTATGATATGAGGAGGATTATGTGAGTGACATCGTGATGTAAAGCCCACAGAAAAGGCTTGGAATTGAATTTGAGGTGCTGCTGCATACAGAAGCATAATGATGTAATAATCATAATAATGTGCTGCAGAGTGTGAATGACTGATGGCTGTGTGGCATGAAGAGAGGAAAAGCAGGAGGAGAGAGTCAGAATGATGTAGTTATAATCCTGATGCTTTTTAGGTTTAAGGATGAATTTAATCTGGATCAGAGTAATTAACTAACTATTAACTTGAAGCTGTTATGCTTTAGCACACAGTCAAGTATACTTCATAGAAATGAAATTTAATTTCTATACTTCTGTACAATTCAACTACAAGTGACAAATCAGGTGATTTGTTTTAAAACACTTTCAGTATAGTATTAGTTTGGTTGCCTTACAATTTCAGCATAAGCTTTATCACAAATATACAGTTTTTACACATGGGCTTTTAATCATGTAATGAATTGTGTATCTTCATAAATGACAAGCCTATAAGTTGGCTTGTGTTCAATGCTTTACAAAAATGTCACATAAAATCATAATGTATAGCTTTGTCTGTGGCTAACCATGACTAAAAAAAATCATAAAGGCATACGAGGCCTCTTTGTCAACAGCAGGACTATGTCATTTTACATTCTGTTACATTCTATGTTATACATTCTGGATGTGTAGAAAAGCCATGAAGCCAAACTCCCACTCTCTGACTCTGTCACTCTGTTCCTTATGTACCCACAGCTGGCTGTCTGGGACTACTGGAGTTAATCTGCTTAGCACAGCTGTTACATCTGGGACACACACACACACACACTTGCTTGGCCACACACATTCCTTCTCTTATTCCCTGTGCATTAGACTCCTGTTATGTTTGTTGGTGACAGCAGACATGGAAAACTAAAACCTGCTGAATGTCATGTCCAGCAGGTTTAAAGCACACAGGCTAAGCCAGCCTTGTGTCTTCTATAAATAAATGGTCATGTGAGATTTGGCACAAAACTCAGAAGTACTGTCTATTAAAAAGTGAATCCAGTACAGAGAATTATGTTAAATTTAATTTATTTAAAAGGAAGAGATCTCTGTGTGTTCAGTTGAGAATGGTTACCTCTACATTTGGAAACGGGTTGTTTTGTGTTATTTAAGTGAAGTTGAAAATGAAATCCATTTTCTTTACTGTCATGTCCCAAGAATTGGCTTATTTAACAATATGAACCATGATGGATGTTGTGATTATTTTTTGATGGAGGATTGCAATATTTTAAAAAGTACATGTGAAAGAAATATTTTTTCATTTTCAGATTATTTGGAGAAAGCATGCAGTTTGAGAAAAAAATGCACTGTGTCAGTGAAAACCATTTGTACAAGTTTGTATATGGAACTGGAAAAGCTGTGTTTGTATAAAAACTGTGTCTTGTAACCCCATAAGGGGTAGGCCATAAAAGGTAAGACACAAAAATAAAGATTTCATTCAATTCAATTCAATTCAATATAAACAAAGAAAGATCTTGTATGTATTGGCCTATCTTCCTGGTCAGGTCATGTGGTAATGTGTAAGCTACTGGTCCACTGCCCCCTGGAAATAGTGACACCTGAGAAGCTGCCTGTGTTATGTTCCCATAGTGACCAGTGTCATCAACCTGGGTGTGTCTTAGGAGTGTGTTAGCAGTATCATGCATCACACATTGGCATGGGTGTGTGTGTGCATATGTTTTGCATCCTCTCACATAGCCATGGTAAGCACACACACACACACGCACGTACACATGGAGCTTAGGGTAGCATAGTTAACCCTGAATCCTTCCCACCTGTGAGGGAGTATTAATACACCACTAGAAATAGAGTCAGCCTGAACAGTCTGAAAATACCTCGAGAAGTAAATGGCAGAAAGACAAACAAAGCAGCAGTTACACTTGAGCAAAGACACAAAGGAGATTAAGATCAAGACACCATCTTTAACCTACACTGGAGTATTTGTGTATGTACTCACCATTGATGCTACAAGGCTAAATGAGTGAGAAAGTATAGGCTTAGTACAATAGTGCACAACCACAGCATGGTGCTTGGAATCATACCTCAGGTGTGTGTGGTGTGTGTGTGAGATAGGCAAAATGACAGCAAAATAGTTCGAACTGGAAACTGATGTGTCATGTCTTGTAATCTTTTTTTGAAAGAAAATCTGCAAATTACAAATAGGTCATTACTCTAAACAGAAAATACAATATGCACACAATTATCAGCATGCACAACATGCTGATAATTAAAAAAAAAAAAGTTATTTATTGATATGCAAACCCACAACTTCCTGGTACAGACATGTAAGACGCTGACAGCTATGAAATCAAAAGAGTGAACGTGAGTGTGGGTAGGGTGGAGACAAATATATGCTTACATGACCTTGGAAATTCTAACAGTATATGGGGGGAATATGGCCTCAAGCATCATTTAATTAAGACAGACAAAGAAAAAAAGAAAGAAAGAAAGAAAGAAAGAAAGAAAGAAAGAAAGAAAGAAAGAATATTTGACCCTAAAAGGGGTATGGTATATATGTCTATTGGAAAAATGCTTAATTTAAACAAATTACCTATAATGTCATAAACGGTTCACAGCAGTTCAAGAGAGGGATGCATGTTTATTCTTAAATGACCAGTTACTTTACTGAAAGAATGACTCCCCCAGCTTCTCTACCTACCAGTCTACAAAAAAAAAAAAAAAAAAAAAAAAGCTGGCACATAACCACGCAGGCTGTGGAAGACGTGTGAAACACAGCCAAATGGTGTGAAGTTAAAGCCAGAACTTTCCTATTACAGCTCCTTTTGTGGAGATTTGAGTGGTCAACTAGCTAGCAGAGTGGGGACAGGCCACGATGGAGAAGATATAGTGATTATTATAGTGATTTAACGCAGGTAAATCACGCTTCACCACGCAGGCTGAGACCGCAGCAGACCGAGCCACAGCGCTTCTTACCCGGACTGATGAAAGAGCCGACGGAGTAAAACACAGATGATAATCTCAGCCGATGGATCAGCTACAGTAGCGTTTCCTGCATGAATGCTAGCCTGGTTTCATAACCATGGCAACCGGCATCCCTCGCATTAAAAAGGGGGGCGTTGCTGCTCCAGGTAAGATGAAAACAGGCTCTTCATCAGCATTAAAAAGAGGAATAAAACACATCATTTTAGCTCTGGTTTTTATTTAGCTTTTATTTTATTTCATTGTAAGCTATCACAAGTTTATGTTTGAATGTTAAGTGCGTCACGCATATGTGAAAACTTTTGCAATAACGCCACAACCTTCACATTCGGCCGTACACGCAGCAGCCCTCATCGTCCCGCGCGGTAACCGGACACTGCAGCGCCCCCGAACAGGTGACGGTGCACCGGTGCTGTGTGTATTTATATCCCCATCTCAAAGTATGTCAGCGAATGAAGCTACCGACCCGCTGTTGTCCCCTTGGTGCTGTAGCAGCAGGCCGTGCGGCCACTTCACTTACCTCGATCCATTTCTGAGCCTCCTGACAGGCGGGCTCCGGGTGGCTCGGCTCCGCTGGTTCAGGTTCGTCCCGCGGTGCATTCGAGACATCGTTATCCGCTGCGGGGCTGGCCATCTCCGGAAGGTTACCGACACCAGGCAGGCTGCTTTGAGGAGCAGAGAATCTGACAGACGATGATGGCTGATATGTGATAGCTAAAGCTCCCGTCAGATGCGCCGTGCGCTCCTCCCCGCGCTGTCAATCCGCTATCCTCCTCCTCGCTGTTACCGTAAACACGCAGCTCCGTGCGCACCGAGTCCCGTAGACCTCCTTTCTCGTGCTCACGCTGTAGCACAGAAGCGGAGGAACAGACTGTAGCGAACTCCAGACTGCAACACGAACCGGGCGCTAAAAATACGGGTTCAACGGCAAGCATGAAACTGTTCACAGCCGCTACTGCTGCCGCGCATTTTACACGGGAGCGCGCAGAGAGGAATCCGGGGGGGGGATGGGTGTTATTACAGAAGCTGTCCCGTTATTTCACCGGACACAAAGCGTCAACTGAGAATGGCTCATCATGCTTAACTGAACATAAGTCTAACTAATGTCACTGAGATTAAAGAGCTAAAAACAAATCATATGAATTATATAAAAGGTCAAAAATCAGGGGAAAATGCTGCAATTCGAGTCCATATATGATAGTTTGTATGTGTATCACATGGACCATAAGTAAAATGGACAATATGTCAAACACTGGAGATGACTAAAAATGGATATAAAGAGGATGTAGGTAAGACAAATATACAGCAATGAAGTATAAAAATAGAAGGCCGAGATCAAAGATCTAATCAAAGTTCAAAGGTAAGATTATTGGTGAAACGTGAAAATAATAACCCCATTTTAAGAAATCATCTCATTGAGTTTGATATTAACAGTAGGTGCATATGCACTCAAGAAGGCACATCTTTCCACCTAAAAATAGAAGTATACACAAAAACTCAGCAAGTCATGTTGAAGTGTAAGTGTTGCTTTATTGAACTCCAACAGCTGCGTTAAAGTAAAACTACAGCCAGAAAGTGCTTGAAACAGCAGAAAGGTCAACAGTTGAAACACAACATACATACACTGTCACCTCACACACACATACAGTAGCACTTTCTTTGGATGGACCCTATCTTGTTTGGCAGTTCTGTATGTTCAGGTTTAAACTTTCAACATGTTTAGAGTGCTTGCTAGAAAAGCCTTTCCAAATAAATGGTCAACAATGTTTCATTAAATCAATTTCAAAAACAGGTTAACTCAACAAAACAAAACAAAAAAAAGATTGCTATCCAACTACCATCAACATATAAATTCTAACTTATACAAAGAAAACTGCTTTTTCAGAGAGATGGCAGTATGACACTCAGCAAGACTAATCAAAAGGCTGTGTGCATGTTCTCAACAATGGTTAAATTATTCCTATGGAAACATTTGAGCTGGGAATGTCAGCTCTTTGTAAACTCAACCACAGTGCAACTACAGGACTACTAGACATTTTAAGATAACAAGCATTTTTTTTTTCCCCCAAAACAAGTATTGTGCCTTATCCTTCCTACTCATCGTCATACTCCTGTTGCCACAAAAGGCACTTAAGCATCAGGATTGTTTGGCCAGCAGTTTGCCAGATACATAAATGATAAGCTACGCAAAGATGCAAACAAACAACATGCATGCAATGTTGAGCTCTGAACTCTCGTTTCCAACACTAAGACATAACATGAAAGGCTTGAGCAAAGCTTGTGTCAGCGGGGTTAAGTGGAGCTAAATGTTTCCAGTGTGTGTGTTTCTGTGTGTGCGTACGTTGAAGAAGGTTTTATGAGATGAGCGCTATGTGGAAATGATATGTGCATTATAGTGCATAGTGTCTGCAGGTGTGTGAGTGTGTGCGTATAATCATTCTGGGTGCCTGCTGACTGTGTTTGCCGTGTGTATGTTCTAGGACATTTTGGTGTACAGTTTGGTTGTGTGGCTCTACTGAGTATTTAAGTGCGACAAAAAGCCACTGCAGAGAAACGCACTTCACCTTTTTCTCTTTCCATAAATCCACGGCACACACTTGCTGCATCCTGGACATATACACACACAAAAAAAAAAAAAAANAAAAAAAAAAAAAAGGAAAGTTTTAAACAATTTGAAATATGTCAGAAGTTCCAGGTACGTGACTGTGTGATTCACTGTGTCCACCTCTTCTTGGTCAGTAAATAGCTCAAATGCATAATATACACACATCAATAAGACCGCTTGAGAGGTCATTATAAGGCAAATTTGATGAAGCCAAGTTAGCCATTTCAGTATTTGTTTAGATAAGTTCAACAAAAACCTGTTTCTGTACTAGACACAGAATAAAAATATCAATCATATATCTGACAGACAGCAAACAAGCAAGTTTCCTAAAATGTCAGAGTGTTCCTTAAATTATAATATGATGTACTGTTACTTTAGTACTTAAATTTGATGACTACACATTTGCTTCATCGCACAATTTTACTTTTAAAGTTTATGTTGATTTCTCTCGTAATACCAAAAATCATCCCCAAAATACTGTCATATTATACAGATATAATCAGGAGAGCATTTTTCCAGTCGGTTTTGTTCAAGCTGAATCTGACTGACTGGCAGCAGTTGCTATATTTTCAACAAGGCCATCAAATTTATAAGGTATCGCTGCTATTTAAATAAAAGATTTGTGTATTCCTTCAATTCTTGAATGAGCTTCACTAAAATTAATGCTGCAGTTGTGTCACTCAGACATCTGGAGCCCTCTTATGGTAGTTGAGTGTGATAACAAGAGGTTTGACATTGAGCAAAGGCAGCCAACATTCACTGACCTGCTGGAAGCGTTTAACAAGCATAACTGACAGCAAACAGGATTACTTCAGTTCCAATTACCCATACAGCAAGATTTTTTGTAGATGCCATTATTTATTTATCATTTAAGCTCACTCCCAAATCTGTTAGTATGCTTTGAAGTTCCCACTTTAAAGGACCATACCATCCATTTTGCATGTTTGAGCCTAATATAGTCAAGTTTCATACACGTAACATTACTGACAATCATTTCCCAAAGCATACTACTGGAACGATGAATTTCAATTTTTTTCCTACCTTCGAGACTGCCATTTGTTTCAGTTCATTCTGGTACGCCATTAAAATCAAATTGTTGATACTTGAAATGTTCTTGGAATTGGTAATTCATCATCGTCAACAACACATGTATTCAGGGTTTTTTCTAAGTTACATAATTTTACCATTTAAGTGCAATAAACAGAGCGGAGTGAATGTATGTCTCCACCAGGAAAAATATTCCCAAATGAAGACCTGTGTTTAAAATAATTTAAATGACCGTGACTTCATAATGCTGTGTAACTATTAGCAGGCGAAACATCGATTTTTAAGGTGGGTGTATCGCTTGAACATTTGATTTTGAGAGATTAAGAGGTTTTGCAAAATATCAGGAAAGCTGAAATACGGTTTTGGGAAATGGTTGTCAGTAATGTGACATGTATGAAAATTGAATATATTAGGCTCAAATATGCAAAATGATCAGTATAGTCCTTTAATGTACCATATGAGATATTTGATCATATGCACTGTCTACGTTTATTAACTGCATTAAAATTCTCAGGTGCAGCCTCTCCTTATTCTTGTATGATATCTTGACTGACTGGCTGACATTTTTAATCTTTTTTTCAGCAGAAACATATAAAACTTCAGAATGAGCAGTTTCACGGTACCTTTAAGAAGGACTCATCGCTGGTAGCTCCATGTTTCACCGGTCCATCCATTTTCCCATCTTAAAATCAACAGGATATTTATTTTGAACAGATCAAATGAAAACACTTACAGGTATGTACACATGAAAAGACAAACCTACCTAGCTCATAAAGTTGTCCATTCACACTGACAAAGGCAATGAAGTGGAAGTTGACTTTATCTGCTTCTGGCTGTGAAAGTGAGATATTGTAGAAGAAAAACAATACTGGGATTGAATAAAATAAACCAAAGAATTCAGCAAAGAAAAAAAACATAGCGGAGACAAAACTTTTCCATGAAACTCTGCATCAATCTCTCCACTCTGAGATGCCAGCTAATGCTAGCAGAGCTTGTATTTAGCGAGCTTACCCGACACTGGCCCTGTGCTGCCACATCATCATGAGCCTCTCGGATTGCCTTGAAAAGAAAAATGTAGACACATTAGATACTGCTGCTTATTCTACTCTATGCAGAACAATGAGATTTTTCGTGGACACATTGCCAATTATTTCAGAATATAAAAGCCCAAGTCTTCCAGGTTTCTAATAATGATAGCCAATAACTACTACAGGTTAAAACAGCTGTCTGTCTTTTTAAATGTTGCATACCAGTGGTTTTGCATGTTTGAGGTCAATAAATACAACCTGCAAACACATTACATTACTGCAAACCATTTTCCAAAAGGTAGTACATTTTAGATTTGTTTTTCCTGCCTTCCAAGCAGTCTTTGGTTTCACTTCATTCCAATACGTTATTAAAATCAACTTGTAGAGGCTTGAAACATGCTTGAGATACTTAATCCATCACAGGGAACCAAATGTTATTTTTTGTTGAAGTTCTTTTATTTAACCAGTCCAACGCAGAGCTGCTTGGATGAAAAGTACGTCTCCACCAGGGAATATACTCCCAGGAAAAGACAACTTTTACTGAGAAATTAAAAATGGCTGTGACTTCTACATTCAGAAGTGTGTGTGTTAGCAGGCGAAACATTGAATTTTACAGTAGGTGTATCACCTGAACATTTGATTTTGAAAGATTAGGAGATTTGGCAAAATAACAAAATCTGGTTTTATATTTTGGAAAATGGTTGGCAGTAACTTCATGTGCACGTGGTTCGTATTTATTCGGCTTAAACATGCAAAATGGTATGCTCCTTTAAGTGGAAACAATTTATCAGTGTCTGGTGCCCCCAAGTGGATAAAACAAAACATGCAGATTGTGTAAAATCAGTTCTTACAGTTCAGAAAACAGAAAAAGGTTTGTTTTTGTTTGACATGCACAATATTTTGAGCTGATTATTTACCAAAAAAAATAAAATACACTGCCTAAATTAATAAAACCAATAAATTAAAGTGACCAAATTGTCACTGGATTTAATGATATTTTGAAATCTGTAGATACATTTGAACTGTGAATGATAATTTAAGTCTTTGATAATCATATTACCGACTTGTGAGTCAACAATAAATTAAAGACCAGGTCAAAAAAAAAAAAAGANAAAAAAAAAAAAAGTAATGCACTGTTTTTTACTTGATTTGAACTTTCATCAATTAAAAAAAAAGAAATATAAATAAATACATTAATTAATTAAAGAAATACAGCCTCAATGTCAAAATATCTACCCTTTAAAATATGTACAAGCTCAGTCTTTATTTTTTCCAAATGTTTTAGTAATAAACATTAAAACAAAAAAAAACAAATCACTGTGTGTCTGTATCTTACCTTGTTCTTCTCCAGCTCTTTGGCACGGTTATCAGCAGTCATGTCAGCAGTCGCATCCAGAAACATCTTCAGGGCAGAACCACTATCTAACATACAGAATGCAGGTAATACAGAAGTATTATGTCAGTCCAGAATATTTCATTCACAAAAAAAAAAAACAAACAGTCNAAAAAAAAATCTGTCAACAGTCACACCTCCGGTAAACCAAACATTCACCTGGTTTCTGTGCCTCAGGCCATTTCAGGTCATTCTTTTAAAACATGAACCAATTTTTGCTCACCTGCTAACATGCCTCAACTCAAAATTAACTGTGGTTAGAAGAGTACATTAGTACCTTTCTCTACATTAAAAGCGTGCTATATCTAAAAAGAAAATTAAAAACAAACAAAAAAAAAAGAAACAGAACACAGGGCAGAAATTAAGCTATAAACGTAAACTGCTGCGTCACTGACAAGTGATCGAAATTCACTTTTTTCAAAGCAAAAGCAAATACCAACACCTTAGCAGAAGCAGCTTTAACTGTGACTGCTTACCAAATGCCAACTTGCTTTGGTTGTTGGCAACTGCATGCAGCAGGGAGACGGTGCCACAGGAATTGACGACTGTCTGTTTCAGGAAGTAAACCGCAGAATCTCTTGCAAGCTTATCTGCCTGCTGCTGCCTGAAAGACTCGTGCTGCCACGCACACAATGCATGAGCAGCAAGACAAACATACACAGACAAGTTATCTATCCATGGCCACGCAAAATGCAGCCAATCTACTTCTGAAATGTGCATATGGATTTTTTTTTTTTTTTTTTAAAATCATACAATTAACACCTCAAAATTCCTGTGGTGATAATCTACTTCAGCTAATTCTTCAATGGCTGCACTATCCTGCTGTTAATGTGGTTCACTGAATCATAAAAGAAGCAAAAACCAGTCTGGATAATAACTGGACTCCTTGCAGATTTATCCATCTCAGTGAAACAGCATAATATAGTCTTTCACCTAGATGGAAGGCATGTACATGATCTGCTGGTGCATTTATAACCGACCACACCTAAAACCATGAGGCACAGCCCACGATTACCTGCTCTGTCAGCGGGAAAAGGAGCATCATGGCACAGCATGGAGTCGGGACAGCAGATAGAGGTTCATCCTCCAGTTCCAGTACGTCCACAAATCGCCAGCTTCCACCCACGCCCAACTTACTCAACATCTGTGACACACAACCGGGGGAGAACAAAAGAAAGGTGTAAGTTCCAGTGGTTATATCTACGTTGTCCCTTTGAGGATGATTCCAGAATTTAAAAGAAAATCTAAGAACAAATATTTCTCAGGTAATTATTTATTTTGCCTCATAAAATTGTCAAGCAAGTATCAAATATATTAAGAGCCTAGAGACTCTTAAATCCTGTTTCAGACCTGTGAAACATATATATAGAAAAAAAAAAAAGAAAAAGGTACATTCTGTAGTTCTTTCTCTATCCAGCCTGCACAGGACTATGTTATGTGAAAAACCACTGTAGTAAGGCTTCTCAGATTTGGAGCACATTTACATTAAGAGCTCAAATACTGTTTTAAACAATGTTTGCGATTTGAGAAGTGTTCCTTCCACAAGCTAATTTTACACTTGTCTCTCTATCCACACCAGATACATCGAGATGTCGATCAAAACCCGAAGCGGTCCGACCAGTCAAACCTGAACTAAATTCACTTTGGCATCTCAAAGACCGTTTTAAACCCTGTTTTGAGCTCTGTGATCCTTTATTCATAAAAAGGCCAGGGATTTCGATGATGCTGCTTGTAATGGTCCAGTCAGACCAGACCACACCCTTCAGCCCAGACACCGGCCACAGCGCTGAGCGATGCTGATGCGCATTAAACTTAGCTAAACACGTTTCCTCTGTTGCTCAAATCTTTGTATATTTTCCTTCAAGCATACACTTCATCTACTGAAACGTTGAAAACATTGCTGTAATATTCATACTGATGTTACGACATGATGGCTTAATGGCATTTTAAAGTCCGCTTCAGTAATGGGTTATTGTGATTGCATCTAGCTAACTTACCTGTCCGTTAAATCAAAAACCTTTGAAATGTCGTTGTGACTCAGCATTTGTAAAGTTAGCTACCCACCTTGTTGAGCATCTGAAACGACATAAACACAAATAAACGGCGAGTTTGCAGCCAGGAACCAATTGTAGTAAGAAATAATTAAGAAAACGCCGCGATTTTCCCACCTCAGGGTTGATCTCCATCGGGGCCCACTCCATTTTTACAGTATTTAATATTAGCTTAATGGCGTCGTCACTTTCCTGTCACTGTCAGTATCTGGACAGACAGCGTGTGTCTGCAGGTTATATGCAGCCGCTCATACCATTTACTGGCAGACAGAGGGGGGGAGGGTTCAGACTAATCACCGGTGCTTCATAAAATTAACAAATTCAGCCGTGAATAATTGAAACAATTAACTTTAGCTTTTACTTCATGTTCAGTAATGCCTGAAACTCAAGAAAGTGTAGTAGATGGTTAAAAGTAGGGGTAAGGTTAACTCACCGCTAACTGTAGAACCAGAACGTGGTTAAACTACACACTCCTGCTAGAAGGAGAAATGTGACGTCACCCCTGTCGCTTCATATGAAGTGGTTATGTTAAATACTGGCCTTTTGTAATTCACGTAAGTTTTCTTTTGTGTAAGGTTTGTCTCAGTAGTTTTAACAATGAGGGCGCTGAGGACGTGTTCTCTGGAAGTAAAGGAAAATCAACTCTATATTAATGGAGTTAACATTTACATATGGATGTAAAGTTTGTGGGTGTCCACATACTTATTGCCATGCAGTTTAAGTACGTTACGATAAGCATTATCTTTTTTTCTCTGTACCACATTGGAAAGACCTTTCCAGGTGGCAAAAGATTAATGAGTTTGATATAATAATTATTATTTGTATTTTCGCTTTATTTGATTGATTAGTTACATGCATGTTTATTTATTCTGTCAGCAAGCAGCTGGATTAAATAACTACCCACTGGTGCGCATACCGGTCACTGCACAAAGTTTAGAATGGAGGTTATAAGAGTAGGAGGCGGAGCCTCACCAGGTGTTCCGGCAGGTACGCAGTTTTTCAACCGCAGTATGTAACCGCAGTATGGACGATCAAGTTTTCTTTTTGAACTGAGATATAAGTATGTAAGACTTTCTGTTTGATCGTCGTGAACTTTGCGAAAATTAAAGACATTCTTTGTACCACAAAGACGTAAGAGCGTTGGAAACTCCTTTTACCCGTGAATAACCTGGTGGCCACAAGAAGCCACCATAAGTATAATGATAGAGAGAAGATGCTTATATTCCTATCAGAATATTTAAAGCTGCAGTTATCGTCTTTGACCGCTAGGGGCTGAAAAACCCCTATAGTGACAAACAGTCATATAAGTTCTGATAACATGTTAGCAAATAGTTGCCCACTTCCACGTGCACAAGAGTCACAGCAACATCTTGAACCCCACTGGAGCCGTGTCTATGTCTGCCTGATGAATGTGAGTTAAATATTTACCTTCCTTTTAGCTCTGTTCTGATCTCTACCAACCCCTGAGCAGCAGAACTTCACATCACACTGAGTTACTTGTATCAGTGTTACTATAAAATGGCAATTATTTCAGGTTTAACTTCAGAACACATGACTTTAAACTTACTGACCCTTTGCACCCTCTGCACAATTGCTAGGAATGATTCTGCACAGTTTATGGTTAGACTTATTATTAAGCATTATAGTTCTGATACCTTTATTTTATGTGTTCTATTGTCCAGTTTCCATGCATTTGTTTATTTATGTTGGCATGTATCTGTGTAAGCATCTGATTGTTCATGCTTACCTGTGTAAGTTAGAATAGGTAAGTGAGTAAATGATTGAGCTCATGCACTGTGTGTTGGCATGTGTTTATTTCAGGTTGCAGCTGCAGCTCAGGTGGTCCTCCACTTTTCCTTCCTTCTAGCTATACTGATGTACCTACCTACTGTCACTTTCAGCACTGTGAAGGCCCTGCATGAACAGTGATGATGGTGACTACATTTTATGAATTCTATGTATATGTATATATATATATATATATATATGTAGATGATTAAATTGTATAACTCATATTTTCTGTCTGTCATAGAGAGCCCAGGCGGTGACCTTTCTGCTCAAGCAGAAGAATATTGATTAAACCTTAAATAAACACTAAAATGGAAAAAAGAAAACAAGTGGTTCTACATACTAATATGATTTTAAACTGTATATTAGTACAAAACATTTACAATGTATATTTTTTCAGTTCATACTAGTTCAAGGAAGAAAAATTAATGAAACTAGAGCAC
This sequence comes from Lucifuga dentata, assembly GCA_014773175.1. Lineage (NCBI taxonomy): Eukaryota > Metazoa > Chordata > Actinopteri > Ophidiiformes > Bythitidae > Lucifuga > Lucifuga dentata. Next base: position 58,927 of record VXCM01000419.1, read on the forward strand.
TCATTAGAGCAGATATTTCCTTCAAGGGTGAATAAGCTTGGATAAAATCTGTCTTGTTCTACTGGCCCAGAGAGAAAGAAACATAATCTAATTTATATCTATCTCCATAACTATTAAAGAAATGTCAAGCCCATTTGCTTGAATGGGCATCATCTCTGCTACACATTAGTTGCTGCTGCATTCTAGCCTTACAAACATGAAAAGTCACCGGTATGGTCCTGTAGGGTGAGTTGAACTTTTCTCAGGTTCTAGCTGAAGGAAATGAAAAACAACATTTCCCATAGCGCCTTGAGTACGGGGCCGTGCGCGCCCGGGTGTGGCCCACACACGCGCACACACGCACTCTATTACGCGCACACCGCAGAGTTTTTCCGAGTGGGTTTAAAAGGACCGTCCTCCTTCTTCTCTTCCTCCCTGTCTGTCTGCGCACCGAGCCTCATCTGACTCTTCAGCCCAGCAGTAAGTCGCTCAGCCCGGGGTCACACCGACATTTAACCCGCAGACAAACCTCCAGCAGCATCAGCCAGGTGAGCGGGACAGCCGGGGTCTACCTGTCCGCGGACAGAGACACACGGCGGGTTTACTCCACGGAGTTGTGACAGATAAAGCACAGAATGCAGAGAAAGAAGAGACAGACAGATTAAAACTAACAATCGCCAAGTTAACTAAAGTAATTTAAAGTATATTGATTTTTAGTTAAAGTTTTGTATTTGTCTCATTGTTTAGTGGAATAAAGTGTTCTTCTCCACATCCACAGACTCAGCCTAACTCCAGCCGTACAAACTACCAACCCTATCAAAATGGTAAGTTATTTTACAGCGTTTTCAGCAATCAACCTTTAAAAAAAATGTCAAATTTGATATAGACGATTGATGAATTATATTTTTTAAAATAATTTGGAAGAAGTCTAGCTTTAAAATCCGTTATTTATGCAAATGTATGACTCGTCTTTTATCCCCTGAACACTAGACAACGCCCACTTTGTGTATATTATGTAATCTTATATCTGCCTGTAGGGAGGAGTGCATTAAATCTGAATATTCATTCAACTTCTGATAACATAGTCTTAGATGTGACACTCATTTTTTGTGTGATTTAATCAAGGGCAGCACATCTGTTTAAGATATGCAGAATATGAGCATGGCAACCATCTTGAAAAAGTAACTTGTTTTCATGATCCAGCGTGTTTTTAACATAGAAGTTGTCTCTCCAACACTTTTACTAAAGCAAACTTTCCACTTGGTATGCTGTGTAAAGTGTGTGTGAGTAATGTGCGCATGCTTGTGGGGCTGCAAAAAGGATTCATTTGGGGAAGTTAGGAAGTTTGGTGCATGACTCATGTGGGCTTATTCCATTCGGGTGGGTCTTTTCTCTCTCTCTCTCTCTCTCTCTCTCTCTCTCTGTTTAAATAACTGCTCCCTCATCCCCATTTCCACTTTCTGTGGTTAGTATGTGGCGTTTAAAGCTCCCTCCCTCTCTTAAAGGGGAATCATTTCTATTTCTCAGATTCAGGGTGGAGTTACCATCAGCAAAACAGATGAAAAGAATTATTTATGATAGTCGTCACTGAATTATGTGAATGTGACTCCCTGGTGTGCTGTATTGTAGTCAAAAAGAAAGCTCAGTTTACGACTATAAATTGATGAAATCTTTGTCTTATGATCTACTCATTCATTAGACATAATCTGTAAACACATAAGACATTCACATTATTATTTCAAATGATTAAACATTATAATGGCTATATTGCAGCTACATTATAGCAAAAGATGAATAGCTTTTTTAGATAACAGATAATATTATAAGTCCACAGCCTCAAGGCCTGCCAGAACTTGACTCATAGCACACAACTCGTTGCTCACTATAGGCTGGAGACTAGCCAATTCTAACATTCCAGTGGAAATTATTTGCATTACATTGTATTGTCTCATTCAAAAATAAAATAAAATGTACCAAATATGTCCTTGTTCAGCTGTCTGAGGAGTCATCTGGACATTGATTAGATCTTGCTTAGCTCGTGGTGCTGAGTATGTTTGGCTGTGTTTATAAGAAGGACACGGGACAAGGAGGACACATGGACTTTTTGGCATTCTTTCCTATAGAGAGACAGAATCCTGATTGTTACATTAACTTGTTTTGGATTTTAATCCAAATATTCAAGGTCAGAATTCCAGAGACATTCCTGTGGTTTTCCTCTCTAAACATAAGAAGCAGCCACCAGCCTATTGTGTTGTGTTAGCTTCACAGTCTGAGGTAGTGTGGGTGGAATGAATGCAGTATTACAACTGGAACAAACTTAAGTGAAAGCAGAGTTACAGTTATTTCATTTTGTTTTAAAATATCTCCTTATTTGCAGTTAGAGTAATAAAGGCAAAGGCAAATATATTTATAAGACACCCTTCAGACACAAAGGCAATTCCAAGTGCCTTGCATAAGATGCAAAACAACAGATTTAAACATTTAAAAGACTCTGCAAAGCAAAATAAAATATTAAAGTGGAAAAAAAATTTAAATAAAATAGAAAAAATAAAATAGAAATGCAGCTGAGAAAATTAATCAGACATTTAATGTGTGGAGTAAACCTGTTGTCTATGAAAGGTACATGCAGGGATCTGCTTGTATTTCACATGTATTTTCCTATGCAAGTAATGAAGTTGCGTTGAGGATTTGAAAGGGGATTTTAATAAGAGTTCTGATGAGAGTGTGCACATTAGGAATCTGGAAGATTTTTATGTACTGTCTTGGTTGTAAACACAAATTTAGAGATTAAGTTTAACATGCAATGTTATTCACCAAACATCTGATAATAAGCAGCAGACAACGAACACATCTGCTTGGTTGTAGATACATTGCAGAAAGTTCCTATACTAACGCACTCGCTTGATTGGGTCAGAATCATAGTGTACAAAATGTTCCCGTGCTTACATTGGCAGGCAAAGAGAGTCAAATCTGTAAACTAGCATATCAAATTACAGGAGCATCTGACTTTAATTATCACAAATCAGATCATACTGATTCCAAGATGTCCATTGAAAGTTATTCTTAATCATTCACTTCCAAGTTAATATGGTTCTAGTTTATCAAACTATGGGCCATAACACAATGAAATAAAAGGAAAAATGACAAAAGAAACCATCTTCCATCTTGCAGGCCAGCAGAGGAACTGTGAAAGCCGCTGGAAACTTCAATGACAAGGAAGATGCTGAGGTCCTGTACAGTGCCATGAAAGGGCTGGGTAAGATGCTCGTGTGTGTGTTCTCCTGAAGAACGGAGTCATTTGATAGGTTGAAGGCGTGTCAGTCTGTCGTAGTGCTTCAACAGACCAATGAGAGTGCTTTATTTGGGAGTTCTTCTGGCAACAATTAGTTATCCCAGCTGTCTCTGAGCAGCTCCACCTAGACAGCAGTGAGTCATAAACACAGAAACATGAGACACTTGAAGCAAACACACATGCTGACCTTGGCAGAATGCTGCAATTGTGTTGGTTTAATGAGTGTAATCAGGATTTCACCTCGACAGAGAATGCTGACTGTTTGGAATGCATATATATCTTTTGAGAACATTAAATGACACATGGTTGAGTTACTATGGTGCTTGTTGGCATTGCCGTAGGGACCAATGAGGATGCCATTTTGCAGCTGTTGACATCTCGCAGCAATGCCCAGAGACAGCAGATCAAAGCTGCCTACAAAACTTTGTATGGAAAGGTAGGACTGCCACATTATAAACCTATCAAATGTTGTAGAACCATTCAACACACTATTTTATAATATAGTGAAATTTATTCTAGAAGAATGAATTGCTGAATATATGAAAACAGCAAATGCACTTGGAGAAGAAGTCAAAGGAGGTGTTTCACATATGCACACACACTTAAATACACATTTAACACAAGCCATGGTCGAATCACAGAACAACGCAAATCATACAAGTGATCTGTTTGAACTTAAATTCACCAAAGTGTTGAATAGGGAAGCTACACAATTCTGCTCTATCTGAAATAAATTCTCCGACTACCACTGGACAACAAAATAGTGGTTTACTACTCACATATGTAAGATGAAGCAAAACAAAACAACTGAATACACACATACACAAAATTAGTGCATGCATATGTAGGCAAGCAATCTTTTCAGTCAGACTTGAACTCATAGAACCAAGCAGAATTTTAGCCGGCCTAAACAAGACCACCAAGACTATAATCTGACCTGGAATCTAGCCTGCTGAACCAGACAAGGACCTTAACATGTTGAACATGTTGAAATATTAGAAAAAGTCCCAGGTGTTATTTGATATAATTTAGATTTTAATGTCTTTTATGTTTGATTAAATGTGTATTTATTTATAGAGCAATTTGTCTTGTGAACAATTTCACGACAAAATTCACATGACAACACACATGACATCAGAGCTCCAACTTGACACAATCACACCGAGACTGAGTGCACAGCAGTCATGGTCAAAATTTGATTATGACACCAGAATAAATCAGCCCCATAAAATCCATATGCATGATACGCAAGGTTTCATTATATGCATAGCACCATCCAGACACAAACAAAACCCATGAAATCCATAACTACACAGCTTAGACATTCAGTCACACTCGGCTCTCTGCACCAACAGAATAATCAAAGAATTGTCTCCCTCTCAGGATCTGATTGATGACTTGAAAGGAGAACTGGGTGGCAAATTTGAGACACTCATCGTGGCTTTGATGACCCCACCCCTTGCTTATGATGTGACATTACTTCGCAATGCCATCAAGGTAGGTGCTGTATTTACCAGACGTGGGATTGATAAAGGCTCTACTCAAATTAAGTGTCTCATTTGAGATGTTCTCCTTGTGATGTCTAGGGGGCGGGGACCGATGAGAAGGTCCTGGTGGAGGTACTGGCCTCCAGGACACCCCAGCAGGTGAAGGAGATCGTTGCTGCTTACAGACAAGGTAAACTCACTTCTATTTCACTAAAACAGTAGGGTCTAAACAAAAATTTAGTGAAATACTGATATTTTGCCTTAAAAATACAGTCTGATTTTATTAGAGAACCCCAGTAGTGACTCAAATCAGAAACTTTGGGAACAGGCAGCAAAATAAAAAAAACTGAAAAACTGACAATGAGAGTGTGTCTTTAAAAGTACATTTTATAGAAATTTATATGTATTATAAATACTGCACTATGATATACATATTGTCAATTAAACTTGTGATGGTTATTTCTGCCAAAAGGAACTACAGAAGCAGCTATGCATTTGCATTCTGATTTCCATTAATGCCTAATTTATTAGCTGATCATAGGAAAACAAGTGCTGATTAATCTTCAAAGTCAGTGTTTAGTGCTTATCTAGCATGTGACAGTTGCTAGAGGGTCACAAGCTTGTGTCTGTTTGAGTTGGAACCGCTGATTCAAAATAACTTGTCAAAAGTAATGATTAGCAAGGTATTCACTATGATTCTGAGGTGACAGTTATCTTTCTATGAAACTGCATTTATTCTTCATGGCTGTATCATTTTGCCTTGGCTAGTATTAACAGAATTTCTATGACTAAGATGTATATGGTAAAAGATGAGCTGATGGACAGAGGTTTGCCAAAGGTGAATCAAGTCTACCTTAAAGTACAAAAATGTGACAGAACACGGGAAAACTTTTCCCCCAGAGGCTAATGCTGAAAGAAAATGCATAATGTGCATAATGTCAAATAACTTGTGTGTGTTGTTTGACTTGTGTTATTTTTTATTTTTTTCTCAGAGTATGATGATGACTTGGAGGAGGATGTAGCCGGAGACACTTCAGGACATTTCAAAAGACTGCTGGTTATTCTGCTGCAGGTGAATCTCCTCTCCTCTCCTCTCCTCTCCTCTAACTGTCTCCTCTCTCCTCAGGGTAACAGGCAGCAGGGGATCCAGGAGGGAACTGTCGAGGCTGATGCTCAGGTGAGTAATTTGCATATTGTGGTTGTTCCTCATGGCTGATATTTTTATTCTCCATTATCAATGGTGTGTTTGTCTTTTTTAGCCCAAGGCTGTAACTGTCATGTGTTTGCTGATAGGATCTGTGGGACTTTGAGTCTGATGAAACATGTTTGGTTGACCTGTGATGAGGTTATGCTACCATATACAGTATATTGGAGGAAAAAATGTCTTTATTTCCTTCCTGAAGTTCTGTCCTTAATTTGTAGCGTAAATTAAAAAGGGAGAGAAACTTTAGATATACAAAAACAACAGTTAAGAAATATTTTTGTTGGAAGGCGTTGTTTGATCTATGCTATGCTTTGTGCAAACATTACCCATTCCTGAGACGTAGCTGTGCTGATTTGGATTCATTATTCTGTATTATCATGATTGTTACTTACTGCTCTGTTAAGTATGAACGATGGTAAAACTGAACATGTTCGTTTCATTTCTCTGCAGCACAAGAGGAAGTACAACATGTTGTACTTCCTCAACTGAACTGAATCATTTCATTATTCTGAAGAACAAACAATAGGTGATGTGTGCAACGGTTACGTTTTAGGCCCTCTTCAAGGCAGGAGAGATGAAGTATGGCACTGATGAACAATCATTTGTCACCATCCTGGGAAACCGGAGTGCAGAACATCTTAGGAAAGGTGTGTGTGTGTAACTGACAGAGAGAGAGATGAGAGAGCTGCTGTAAATTTATTTTTGTTACACATTATAACTTGATTCTGAACATGTGTATTTCAGTATTTGATGCTTACATGAAGCTGTCTGGATACGAGATGGAGGAGAGCATTCAGAGGGAGACTTCTGGAAACCTGAAAGCTCTGCTTCTTGCAGTGGGTACGAAACTACACAAGCCTGTAGTGTAACACGGAAGCTTCTTGTCAGTTTGAGTTGTAGTGATTCCTCTGAATGTTAAGACTGTTTAAATCTTTTCCCTGTCTTTTCTGTTCTTCCTCTTACAGTGAAGTGTGCCAGGAGTGTTCCGGTCTATTTTGCTGAGACCCTGTTCTATTCCATGAAGGTAGTCTGTAGCTGTTCTTTTCCAGTGTTTGATTCAGTCGTGGAAATTTCTTGAAATTATTCGAAGTACATCTGTATGTCTGCCACATATTGTAATCTCTACTCAATATTCCTTGCAGTTTTTGATGTTTCTATGACATTGTGTTACATTACATTTTTATGCTTTGATGCAGGGCGTGGGGACTGATGACGACACCCTGATTAGGGTGATGGTGACTCGTAGTGAAGTGGACATGTTGGACATCAGAGCTGAGTTCAGGAGACTGTTTGCTTGCTCTCTGCATTCTATGATTAAGGTACACAAATGAATAATAATTCAGCACTACACACACATGAACACACCCTTCAACCTGTCAAGCTTATCTTAAATTCTGTGTTTGTGTGTTGCAGGGAGATACCAGTGGTGACTACCGTAAGGCCTTACTGTTGCTCTGTGGAGGGGATGATGCGTAACTATGACAACAAGCAGAATAGGAACCACACCTGAAGTGCCTCTCCTCTAATTGAGCCCTTGGAGTCATCAGCCACTCACTGAAATATTAATAACTTTTTTTGTGAGTGAGAGGCTGGCCCATACGATCTTCTAAACTCTGATTCCAAATTATGTCTTTGAAAGGTAGCTAACATTTTCTTCACGTCCACATTAAAAACAGCTTTGGTCCAGTAATATCCTCAATATGACTAATATTATGTCATTTATATAATACCAAAGACTGCGATTGTAAGCACTTTGTATGGCAGAACCAATATATGCAATAATAAACGTTTCAATTGATGAAGTACAATGGTGAATCTTTCTGCGTCTTCAGTATCAACGCTGCCCTTTTATGAAGCCTTCTGCTGGACATGCATTGTCTTCTTATTACCACTAGAGGGAGATAGAGCAGCTTTAACTGAACCCCGAATTCTGAAGGTCTCAAAAACTAATTACATCCTAATATAAGATGGAATATAGTGTGTACTGAATCTTTTCACAATTTCGAACTAAAAGTAAATAATATGAAAGCAAAATGTTTTTCCAAAGATTTAACATTTTCTGCTTTCTGTTCCTAAAGCCACCTCATCACCATCTAGTTTGTTTTTGTTTTTTTCCCTCCTTTTCTGTTTCCTGTTTGTATTACGTTATGGAACAATAGTGTCACCAAAGGGACTTTCAAAAAGAAACTAATTTATAACTACTAATTAACTAATTTATTATGCATGTTGTAATTGCATTAATTGGTTTTCTTTTTTTTTAGCTGTTTCATTTTGCTCCTCCATGATGATGATGATGCAGAAACAAACAACAATTACATTTATCAAATTTCTTAACTTTGGAAACTTCCTGCTCCAAATTACGGTATTTTTCATAAAAAATGCTCCCTCCTTTTGCTGATCTTAAAATCCACTTCCTGTAACTTCACTATGGGTTTGAGTGATTAAATCAGTGATGAATAACGTTTACATAGATGTAGATACAACCTTGGTTACCTATATGCCAAAGAACAGTTACCATAAACATAATCCATGATGTCAACGTCCTTTATTGTCTTGAAGTACAGAAACCCCCCTTGAGTGAAGCACACTTACTGCAATGCCTTATATTACAAAAGTGTACAGCTGTGTGATGTGTGTGTGTGTATATATAAGACATCAGAGGACTCATTAATGATATGTCATTTATAGATCAACAATAAGGCTTTATTAAGAGCAACTTTGCAATTGTTAAACCCAAAAAAAAAACCTCTTTTCAAGGCTCGAGTTTTTTGTTTTTTTTTACTTTTTACTTTAATATTCCATCACATCTGAGTTAATATCCTATACATAATAGTCCATGCAGTCTGTAGTCGTTGCTAATTAGTTGTTACTTAACAAGTACATATTGAAGAGGTAAACACTGTATTGTAAGACTGTTCTATAAAAAGAGGTCAGGTTTTTGCTTTATGTTTACCAGAGAACAGTGTGTGCGTGTGTGTGTGTGTGTGTGTGTATGACTGAGTGTGTTGGGTTGAAAGGGGGGTCATTCCAGGTCCAATTACACTAAGCACATACACTAACCGTTTTTGTTTTTGTTTTCACAGAAGCAAATGCCCTTTTTTGTTGCTACAGTACCAGGCAGCCAATAAGATGAGCCGAACAGCAGGGTGTGGTGTCAGGCCACCTCGAGCCACAGGAAGAACAATACCTCTGACTCCTTCCCCTGGCTGCTTTGCGTGTGTGAGAGTGTGTGAGTTTGTGGGTGGGCATGTGTAAGGGGACAAGGGGTTGGTGAGCTTTTTAGGTCAGATTTGCGGTACTTAACGGAGCGTTGGGTTGTGTTTTGAGGTTTTTTCAGCCGCTGTTTTCCTCTTCAGCAGTTCACCATACTGACTGAGGCTCTTTGACAGTCACTGGCTTGACTTGCGTTTAAAAAAAAACAAAAACAAAAACAGAGGTTCAAGTTCAAGGGGTAATTGGTTCCAATGGGAAAATAGTTTTTCAAAGATGTATACACCAGCGCTGAAGTAGTTCAAAGCTACAATCGTGGCAAGTAGCCAAGGTGACAACTGATGTGTGTGCAGCCATGTTGTTTTCCATCTTGTATAAGTAAAAGATGCTTAGGTTCTTCTGTAAGTGGTAAGTTTTTATCACTTAGCTGAAACGGATGCAGTTGATGTGGAAAAAATACAGTGTCAGGCACAGAGCCTAACAACCCTCAAACTTGGATTTTAGCAGAAGAAATTGCCTGCATATTAGTTTGATAGTTTCAGCTACAGTACTGAATAAAAAATAAGTAAGGAAAAAAAAACCCACACACAGGGCTAATTATTAAACTATGCAAACATTTCAGCATAAGCTACAGGTATTTGGCAACATCTGTGGGTGGTTTTATGTCAACTCTGCCAAGAAACATTGCTTTCCATGAAAGGTGCAACCGCTTCTGGCTGCTTTTCTGAGCTGCTTTAATCACCTGACATAAAGTCATAACCACAAATATGAACGTTTATGAGTCATCTGGTGGTGGAAATTGCTATAAATCCATGGATATCCACATTCCTGAAGGTGAGCTCTGGCATTTCAGACGTGTGCTTGGAAATAACTTCAAGGCTACAAGTATCTTTCTGTGTACGCTTCATCCATTCCACCACATTTTTCAGGACATAGTGAAAACTCTCCAAAACTCTACAACAAGAGGAGACATTTTTTTTTTTTTTTTTTNTTTTTTTTTTTTTTTTTTGTACTCAAGAATTAATCGCTCATAGAGGTACATTTCCAGCTCTCATAAACCACATGTGTGCTGTTTGGTACCAAATTTTATTTTATTTATTTTTTTGTACGGAAATGACACAGACACAGAGATAAATTCTTCTCTTTGATTTTTTGAGAGTGATGTCGCACATGTTGTGGTTTAAAATCACACAACCATCTACAGTTCAGGATTGATAGCATTGTATTGAATGCAACTTATTGAATCAGAATCATTTCAAATTGACTCTATTTAGGGAAACTGGGATGAGAACAATTTGTTTGTTAAAAAAATATGTCTTGTTCTCATTAAGGTGCATTCAACTAGTGATGGAGATGGGAATTTTACTGAGCTTATACTGAGCTTATTTTGCTTATCTTTTATTAAATGGCTACCTAAATGTTTGTTACATTGCTTTTTGCTAATAAAGACAGTCAGCTCCTAAAAATGGAGATGTAAATACAGTACTAAAATCTCAAGCTCCTACAAATCATGTGTCCTTCTCGCCTTATCTGACCTTCAGACTGGTGTTGTAATTTTGTCAATTTTTCATGTCTGCCTTCATAGCACACATCCAGTGAAGCCTTCCCTCTGATATTTTGGTGGAATTGATCTAGCAAATCAAATTTCTAGGAAAAGCTCATAGAATACTAGTCAGAGGTGGATCCCCTGTTTGTGGATCATGCTTTTACTTGTGAGATATGAGACCTCAAAATGGACTTGTACAGAAAATGTGTTAATACTCTGAACAGAGAAGCAGAGGGGCTGCTGGATGTTTGTTTTGTTTGGAAGACAAGGACCCTACCTTCCTCACTGAAAGAAACAAGACGAGACATGCATCTGTGTACAATAGACACAGGAGGGACTCACATGAGCTGATGATTATCAACAATAAAGCATTTTCCTGCTAGGATTTCTATACCTCATCGTGTTATCCTAGGGCTTAGTGATGGTTTGGGAATATTTGTCTTCAAAGGGCTCTCACTGAGGTTATTTTTAGGTTATTTTTGAAGTCTTTATGTTAGCTAATTTTGTCTCTAAAGCTTAGAAAAGAAGGCAAGATGAACATTTGCATAGTTTTCATTTTATTGTTATGACATCTATAATCTATGGATTTTGTTGTAGATATGAGTTTAGAAGATTTATTTATGTACCTTTTGCAAAATTTACTTTCTTTGCTTTTGGTTTTGTGGTATCAGATGGAAAGGTACACAATGCACTGCATTCTGGATGTGGTTTACATTAATTTGTGGTGTTGTGTATGCCCATGTTGGCTGCTCATGTTTTGCAAGCATTTCATAATAATGAAAAATTCAGTCATTCATTCAACAAAAAGCAGACTGACTGATTTCAGAGAAAAATATACAAGGATTGAACAAGGATTGATCAATCATTTCTGTGTGTAGCATACAAAGATTTAACTCATAAGTGCTGCAGTCATTTATTTTTCAACATAATGTCCTTATAACTTGACACACACTTATTGTGACTCCAATATTGCTGAAGGTATTTTATCCCAGAAGTTCTTTTCATCCCCACAGTTGATAATCAGAAGCAAATAAGGTTGGCTTTTTTTTTTTTTTTTTTTTNTTTTTTTTTTTTTTTTTTAGTGGGTAGCAGGGTCAGCAAATCCAATAAGTATGGTGAGGGCTGAACTAGCAAGGGTAGTGGCCACTAAGTACGTAATCACTGGATATTGGCCTAGTTGGTCCATTTTGGTCACAGACCTTGCATACCCCTGCAAGTTTTAAATTCCAAACACTGAGCTCAAATGAATGCAGGTGAAGTACAAAAACACCTAATTATGTTACTTGCTTCCTTCCTTATGTCTCAGGCTCAGAACTTATCAGTCAACACATCATATTTGGCTATGATACCATCCTTGTATATGTGTCCATCTATGGATCAGCTCTAGAAAGTGTTGACTCTGGACATACTGAATGTATTACATGATAGACTAGTGTTTTTGGTCAAATATTAGTTTGTCGCATATTGAGATTTGTTTAGAAAATATGAATTGCTCAAGCAGGATCATGAACAGTTGATGTTCTCTTTAATTTCCTGCTGCTCATTTGACCTGCAGCCTCTACTATAATGCAACAATCAGCCAATTCAAACTCGGAATCCTCCCTTATAATAATGACAAATATAATGAGTGGGGTGTAAGCAGAATCCGGAGGCTGTGATTGGTTGCTGAAGGCGTGACAGATTTTTTTTAAACATACACTCCATTCTTTGTGTGTGTATCTGTGCATGAATGTGTTGGGATACAGTGTTGGCACAACCTACAAGAAAATTCTATTGGAAAACGCCTACGAATGATCAGAGCGGGAAATTACACACGTAAGCCATTCACACTCACACACACACACATACACATTATGACTGCAACGTGAGTAAACATGTCACAACTCCTGGAGGACAAATCCAGTGGTTGTGTTTGTGTATCTTTGTACAAATGTGTTTGATGTGTAAGGCGTGTGTCCTATTTTTTGTGAGAAAGTGTGATCTTATGTCATATCAAATGGTCTGTTGAACGTGTGAATACAAATGGTTTTAGTACAGAAAGGGAACTACCATACAACCACACCCACCCTCACTTTTAAAGTCTCACAGTGATCATGCCTATAGGAGGACTTTCCTCTCCGGTATGCTTGTGTGTGTGTGTGTGTGTGTGTGTGTGTGTGTGTGTGTGTGTGTGTGTGTGTGTGTGTATGAAGTTATAACACCATAAAACTGCTTCAAGCATTTTCTATCCAACTGTGCATTATAGACATTGGCACTAATCTCAGTTGTCAGTGATTATGGTGTATAGCCTCTTTCTGGTTTACACACACACACACACACACACACACACACACACACATACACACAGGGCACATACGCATGCATGCACATGCACACGCACACCTCCTGGAACAATGGCATCTTTGGTGATGAAGGGAGGATAATACTTTTGGAAAGAAATATTAACATTTTGGTGTCTTCTGGATGTTTTTTTTTTTTTTTTTTTTTTTTTTTTTGAGAAAATACATGTCAGTATACAACTAAAAACCACAAACCACAACTTTTTGAAGTGTAAAAGTCTAAAATCTCACACTTGATGTGGTTTGTGTGGCAACAGTTTTATTCCTTCATGGCTAAAGTCATACATTACCCAGCTAAATTGATCGCCATTTGATCAAAGCCAAGAGAAACTATAAGATAAAAGAACTAAACCCTCACGATGACAAGTAGAGGTGGCGGTTAGACATGGATGGTATCCTCATTTCCTCCTTCACACTTGACCTCTAACCTCTAACTGCTTCCTCCTGGTGTGGTGGCTCTGGAATGCATCCTTGTATTCTAGAGAAGGAGTTGGTAAAACAATATTACTTTTAAAAAAAATCCCCTTTGTACCATCAAAGAGTGTGGACTTCCGCAAGAACGTAGAAATCATTCCCCCGTCGGCTTTTAAGTGGCGGTGAGTGTCTGACAGAGAGGACAAAGAGCAGCAGGCCAGAGGTCACAAAGGTCAAAAGCAGACAGGAAAGGATAAAATCCACATCTGGGGTTGCACTTGCTCCATGATTACAATACGCGCAAACACTCCTCTTCATGTAAAAAAGACAGAAGTTGGATCACAGCCAAGGAGCATAAAACCTGTACTTCCAACCATCTTCCATAGAAATGAATGTTGCTCCTTATGCAGCTGGTTTCTGTCAGGGAGGAAGTTATTAGAAATCATAGAAATTTGGAGGAGTAACCTTTTATTTGGATATGCACTCTCCTTTTGTGTGTGAGAGTGCATGAGAAAAAGTAGAAAATGTCTTTCATGTGTGTGTGCTGTGTGGTGTTTAACCTGCGGGCATGTTAGTGTGTGTGGGATGGCAGCATTGTGTGTGTACTTACAGTATCTCATGAACGTTTGGTCTTTGGCAAAGTGGAATTCCATGTGGGTATGCAGACTCAAGGAAGGACATAGAGTCTGAGATGACAGAGAGGAATGTTGTGTATTTTTATGTTTACCACATGCAATCAAAATTGTACATGTACCATAATTACTTCCGTGACCACACTCACTACATACACTTATATACCTTAGAAGACCTTATGTTGACTCACATTAATTCCCTTAGCCTTACCCTAACCCCTACCCTTATCTAACCTCCACCCACTTGTAAAACTAACTTAAAGACTAAAACCAAGTCTCTCTCTCACACACACTCATGTATACATCTGTGGATACACTTTCCCAGTCATTTTCTCATAACCTTTTACACATTACAGTCAACAGCCAACACTTTATAAATATAAAACATTTATTTGAGGTACATAAATACAGTATTTTTTTTTTTTTTTTTNTTTTTTTTTTTTTTTGTTCTGTTTTGTTTTATGTATTATTGGTTGTTTGATCAAAGTGGACACAGGTAAAATAAAGTACATATTTCCACAATCTTACATAAATCATACTCCTTGACTCTTGGTAAACAAAATCTATGAGGAAAAAATACTACAAGCAATGAAAAGTATAAAACAGAAGAGTCTTCAGTCTGAATCATGCTCCTCAAATGTGTGAAGGACTCAATTAAAACTGATCAAAAGCGTGGAGGGATTTCAGTTCCTGACGCTCCTTTTTCTGCAAACAAAATGTTCTTTCACAGGTAAAACGGTACTTTAGCCTGACAGCTGTTAATAAATGCCAAACAACAATCCAAATAGCCAAAAGACAAAACGTTAAATGTTTCTGTGACACAAAATTTTATGTACAAACTGGAATTGTTTTACTAAAATTCCAAATATTCTGGCCTTGTTTGTACCTAGTAGTCTGCAGACTTACAAGTTCAGAATCTGATGTCCAGCTGTGTCCACATTTTCTACATGTTATGAGAAAGTATGGATTTAAAATGTGTTTTGAATACAATGGGCCCTCACAGAAACCCTGTTTTAGTCTGAATTGAAAGGAATCCTGATGCGGTGCAGTCAGCAGTCTCCGCTTTGCAGCATGGACAGAAAGAAGGAACACACGCTGGCCCAGGAGCTGCTGCAGTACTCATCGGCTGTTTTCCGGTGGTCCGTGCCTTCTGCGCACCCTTCTCCGCCGGCGAATGTTTGGCCGGTCGGTGCTGCAGTGGTCGGTACATGAGGCCTCGGTCGTGGCGGGCGAGTCTCGGATTCCCCCCCGGACTGAGCAGCAGCTACGGAGCTAGAGATGTCCAGCTTGAAGTGCGCTTCCCGCGGCGCGCGCTTACACATGCCGGCCTTCACCAGCGCGCGGTCATCGCTGCATGCTTTACCCTGCAACCGCTTGAACGCACGTGACACCTGCTTCCAGAACCCGCTGGGATTGGAGGCGTACGCCGGGCAGCTCCGGGGTTTGCCGTAGTAGTTACACCATAGGTCGGTCACTCCTCCTTGGCGACGCGCCACCGGGTCCTCACACACCACCGACACTTTCACCTTCTCCTCTACTTCTCGAGCCGTCCATGTGCATTTCATCTTGTCCTTAGTGAACTTTCCACGGCCGGTCACTTCAGACACATCCCCGCTCCTCCGCGCTATTCCGCCTACTGTGCTCACCCTTCGCTCTCTGTGGTCATCTTTACGCGCACCGGCGGTCAGGGAGACCTGCTGCACGACGATGGAGAAAAGCAGGCAGGAAGCAAAAGTCCTGAGCAGGATCATGTCTTCTGCAGACAAAATAACCTGAAAGACAGAAGACACTTTAACGGTGATGCACATACCAATACAACCACTATCTTTTACTTTAACAAATTAAAGGGAAAAATCTGTTTATTATGTATTTTCAGTAAATGAAGGCTTGCTGTCAGAATGACCATAGTAGCCTACGTCAACCCATAAAAACTCTTTTACGCAGACAAGAAGCTACAGTAACAATAAAAATACGCAAATAAATCTTTAAAAAATTGTTCTTCAGCACACTTGGTGTTTTTAATCATCTTTGTGCTGTCAAATTGTTTATTCAGAGGCTCAGTTTTGTTAAAACCAACAATCAGACATTAATTCAACGAAAAGTCACACACGCTGTTTTTTACTTACCAGAGATGATGAGCTGCTATCTTGGTGCATAAAGCGCGTTATCTATCCGCTCGCACATGGAATTTATAGACGCCGTGGCACGCCTACCCACCCAAGCNAGCGCGTTATCTATCCGCTCGCACATGGAATTTATAGACGCCGTGGCACGCCTACCCACCCAAGCGTGCGTGCCTGCGTGGGTTTTTACGTACGTACATGTGCATGATGCCGAGCAATGGAGTGAGTCATGGCAATAATTAGGGAAGAAGAGAATTCGTCCAGACATGTCCATACTGATTTCCCGCGAAACAGAACTTTGACAAACCGCTCATATACGTCAAAAGATAATAGTCCATAGCAACCTTTTAAATGCCACAGAGTTTCCAGCGAGACACAGACTATGCTGCTTTATCCTGCAGAACTTTAAAAAGACCCCCCCCCNCCCCCCCATATGAGCCATATGGGCCTTATGAGCCATATGGACATTCAGCATCAGCATGTCTTTGTCTCCATCAACTCAATACAGGAATGAAACATGATACAGGGTGTGGTGTCTTTACTGACATGGAAAAGTGGTCTGATAGTGAATGGAAAGGAGTCACAAAGTTAATGAATGAACGAATGTAGTTCTGAGGTGTGTGTGTGTGTGTGTGTGTGTGTGTGTGTGTGTGTGGGAGAGAGAGAGAGAGAGAGAGACTTTTCCCTCATTGCTCAGCAGCACCATCCTGTGGTAGCCAAAAAAGCCATAAAGAGGGCAGTGCTGGATATAAAAAGTATTTTAAAAAAGAATCAGGTGCTCTTTGGGCTGCAACAGATGACATGAGGCTAGAGAAATGATTGTTCACCTTACTTACTCATGTAAAGCCACATGGCTGGCAATGTAAAAAGAAATCCAAGCCACTCTGATGTAATTGTACAGACTCAGAAGCATTTTTATCAATGCAGAAAATGAATTAAGTAATCTTCCACCTTTTAAGTGCAGTAAATAGTCACATGATAGTCCCATGGGAAAACCTGGAAACATTTTAAAGGGAACATTAAAAAAAAAAAAAAAAAATAAAAAAAACAGACTTGCCCAAAAACTGTGTGCAAGAGGATCAAGAAACTGGAACATACAACCAATCAAATCCACTGAGGCTGGCTCGTCCATTAGGTCATATAGGGCCTTCCTAGCACCTCTGCATCATCAGCGGGCCCTGTGTGTTAACTAAATTAAACTGAAGATATATTTAACTATTTTAAAGCATCCCTATGTTAAAAGTAGTCACCTAGCCTTATTGGTTCAGGGTTTGAAGGTATTTTTTACATATATGAATGAAGCATGCTCAAGCTAAAACAGGAGGGTTTAAGTTGCTCTTTAAGTCTTTCCTTTGTTGGTCAGAACCAACCTAGTTCCAAGAAACTTGGAGTTATTTGTGGTGTGAACATGTGAACACAAGCTGCACTACCTACGAAACAATTACAGAGCAATCTACTTATCTATTTCTTGATCCACAACCTGATGACTAGATGTGTGTAGTTAACATTAAGTAACTCCACCTTTGATTAGTAAATCTAACAGATGATTTGAGAAGGTGGTAACATGTCAATCTTATCCAACATTTCTATATGAACATGTTAATCCTTAGCATGTTGCAATACATGCAGAGCCAGCCTGTGGGTCTGTGCAGCCTTAGCTGAAAATATGGCCATGACACACACACACACACACACACACACACACACACACACACACACACACACACACACACTAAGCCTGGTGTGTGACTTCAGAGCTGTAGGTTAATGTTCAGTAAGCTGTTATCAGGTACTGACAGGTATAGTTAACCTGTTAAAGTTACCAGGCTCCCATGTCCACATGTCTGTCTAAGTAAAGACAATATTAATATGATTATGGCTTTGCAGGCTTGATGCAGATGCAGTTTACAGCTGGACTTAATCTTGATGTCAGCTCTATAATTAATAGATGTGACTTAAAAAAAATAAAGCAACAACGCAGCCAATGAAGCAAGAAAACTGACCAAAAATGATCAAAGACTAAAGAGATTAAATGTGATTTTCTGCTTCCATCTTTCATTCTGCTTGTGTGTGTGTGTGTGTGCATGTGTGCGTGCATGCATGTGTGTTGGAAAACACTCATGCTCCAGCCTGAGCCATTCCATTCATCTGCGGCCTCCACACAGACCTCCTCTGTTCCCTCACACGGTGGCTCTAGATTTAATTCATCAGGTCATACAAAGACCTGTTTAGCTCTGCTGAAACACCTCCTTTGACTTTGCTGTATTATCATTTGCTGCAGTCTAGGTTTGCTCTGACTTGTCTGTACTAATAGCTTCCTCATTCACACTGCAGACATGTTGTTACAGCTGGCGATGAAGAGGCACAAGGACTCCTTTGAATGAATGAAGGAATGAATGAATGAATGAGAGTGAAAACTGCAACAGAAAAATGGGGCAGCACAGAAGAGGAAAGATCACCGCTTCAAGTTTATTCTCTTTACGTTAACATTTCTTCACTTTCTTTACTGGAATACATGTTCTCTATTCAGATGTTGAAATATTTCCCTGCATTTCTGTAACAGGAGGAAATACTACATCATATACAAACAAAATGACCCGCCTGCCACATTTCCCTTGCTGTGTGTTTTACAGTATTCTGAGTAATAATCACATTTACACCGCATGGCACGCTAAGCAGCCGTCTGCTAACTGTACACAGGTGTAGGAGGAATGATCTGGAGATGCTCAGCCTGTTAGAAACTGCATGTTGGGTTGCATCTCAAAGGGAGACAGTGGAAGGAGCTTCATGATGGAATGTTTTCCAGAGTCTTCCACACAGATCCTGGAGGGGTCAAAGATAAACAAGAAGAGTTCTGGGTACATCACTGTTTCCAAACCTGAAAACAACAAGAAAGAGCTCTGAAGAACAAATAATATATGTTTCATAAGTCATATTTAAGATAAAGATTGTTTCACATGTACATGGAAACGGCAATGTTCTGTAAACTCAGAGACAGATTTTGGAACTGATTTTACTAAAATGTCTTTGCAATGTAAGTGTATAATTTTTTGCACAAATTTTGTTTTTGTCTTTACCTTTAACTACAACTTCTGGCTTTATAATCATAATCATCAGCCAGTTTTTCAGTTTCCTCCTTTTTTTTTACACATACAGCATAGGTTGTGCTAACCTTTCTCCCTCTTCCTCCTGGTTTCTCATCGCTTGGTCACTAACCTGTGTCTGCAGCAGCCTCTCAGTTTTGGAACCAGCTGATGAAGTAGGTGCAGATGCCATGGAAGCTCTTCCAGCAGTACTCTGTGGCAATACGCGATGCCTTGGCGTCAGGCTGCTCTGTGGGTCGTGGAGTGGTCTTACCAGGCTTAAGGGTGATTTTCTTGGGCTGGGGGCCCTTGCCTGCCTGGGGCTTGACAGGCTGAGGCTGAGACTTGACAGGCTTAGGGGTGGTGACTGGTTTGGTCTGGGCTGGCACCACGGGTTTGCGCTGCTCTGGGACGGGCTTTGAGGGTTTGGGGGTGGTGGTCTTGGGCCAGGATGCCAGGAAAGTCATCTGAGCCTCTTCAGGGTGTTTCTTGCACATCAGGGGGCGGTAGACTTTTGGTCCCTGGCAGGCGTGGCTAAGCTTCCTCATGTCCCACATCATCTGGGTGAAGTAGTGGCGAGGGTTGAGGTTGTAGGGACGGCACAAGTTTGGTTTGCCCTGGAAGTCACAGTAGTAGGAGCGAACTGGATTCTGGCCTTGGCTTGGCCCTTTGCAGGATACACGCAGGCGAGTATAGTCTCCAGCTCCTGACACCACCATGGTGCAGGTGTCCTTGGTCTTGGTGCTGAATCGGATGGGCTCGTCCCAGATGCTGCGCTGCGACTGCTGCTGCTGCTGCTGCTTGTTGTCATTGACGCTGTTGTTGGTCTGAGCATGCGACACACACACGCCCGCTGCCAGGACCAGCAGCAGCACTCTCGGCCAGGCCCTCATGGCTGTCTTGATTGCAGTAGAGATGGATGGATATGCAATGATGTATGTGCACAGAGGTTTGAGGTATGCAAGGCTAGACAGCAGCCAAGCATGAGTTTATAAGGGCTGTAACCACAAAGAAGGTATTATTCAGGTAAGCTGATGGACGCAGACTCCTCCTTCTGGTCTGACTCCTCCCTCACTGCACACGCACATACCCACACACAGTAACCACATTACTTAGATCCAAATGTGGTAAACTCAAAAAAACTGATGGGTGAGTTGGATGTAAGATGGGGGAGAACATAAACAGACGGAGGGGGAGGGGGTCAGAGGGTTTGAGAGGTGGTGGGGTGGTGGTGAAGGACGGTACACACAAGGCCAAAAATGCTGTGAAAAGGCTTCATGAGACATTATATACTCATACATAGGAGGCTCTTTGACTATTGATGAGGAGGAGATGAACACTCCTGTGGCAGAGTTATTTGCTGACAGTTAAAACTGATCTGTGCCCCCATCCCTCTGAAAGATAAATACAAATATCATCATGTTCCTGTTACAATCAGAGAAGGGAAGTAACTAAGTATATTTATCATAATACTGTACTTTTACAGTGGAATTTTGGGCTACTTTACGCATTTCCATTTTGGAGACTGCTGAATGAATGCACTAGATTCAGATTTTACATTCATCAGGAGATAAAATACTGCTGATATCATCTTCTTCATCTTTCTTTTTTTACTACATTCCATCCATCTTTCTTTTTCTTTCTTTTCTATGTGCCTTCTTTACTTCTATTCTTGCATTTGTTCATCCCTTTCCCCTTATTTTTGTTCCCCTTTACTTTTGTTCAATGGATTTAAAAGCATTAAAAGCATTAAAATCCACCAAAAATAGACACAACTTTGTTTCAGATACTGTAGTTTAGCACTGTTAAAGGACCATACTAGTGATTTTACATGTTACGTTACCATTTCCCAAAACATAAAATCACATTTAAGTTTTCCTGACATTTTGCCAAATCTCCTAACCTTTCAAAATCAAATGCTCAGATGATACACCCACCTTATAATTCAATGTTTCGCCTGCTAACACCTACACACACAAATGCAAAAGGCACGGTCATTTTAATTTCTCAGTAAATGCCGTCTTCTCCTGGGACTATATTTCCTGGTGGAGACATACATTTTCTTCAGCATAGCTTCATGTTGGTTTGGTTAAATACAGTTACTTCGACAAAAAATGTAATAGATGTTTGCTTTGCTGTGATGGATTACTTATTTCAAATGATGTTTTAATTCTCTACAAGTATCGGAATTAACTGCAATGACAGTCTGGAAGGTAGGAAAAAAAGTCTAAAAATTACCACTCCACTGGCATGTTTTGGAAAATGGTTGGCAGTAATGTAATGTGTATGTGGGTTGCATTTATTGGGCTCAAATACTGTATGCAAAATCACCAGTGTGCTCCTTAAGTACATGTGGCTGCTAATATTTAATTTTATATTTGAATGTAAGACTTTTACTTGTAATTTTTTTCTATTGTGGTATTGCTGCTTTTGTTAAAGCATTTGAATGTTTTTTAACACCACCAGTTAAGATGCAGATACTTTCGTTCTGTAGACATAAACATATATTGTGTATACAGCTTGTAGTAACATCCTGACTCGTCCTTTTGTCACAGGTTCTGACGTAGAAACACCAGGACAGATTTTACTCTACTGTGAGTTTTTACTCATGAAATTAACAGAAAAATTGACTTTCACGTTAAGAGATTGACATCTGCCATATCAGGTGGCTTGTATGGAGCACAGAAGATATAGACACAGGAATACAGTCTAGCTTGTTGCACTGGAAAGTCACACGTGTACAAACGCACATATGCACTCGGAGTTTTATTTTTATAGCCATCAATGTAGGCAAAAAAAAAAAAAAAAAAANAAAAAAAAAAAAAAAAAAAGAGGAAAGGTGCACTTAAAAGAGACACTAGGAATGTAAACATTTAAAGTGTGCATATATCGTCTGGAACAGATGTTCTCCTAAATTCACTGTACTCCTCCTCTGATAGGATGCAACAGCATCACGCCACCTCAGAGCAACCCCCCCCACTCCCATGCCCTCTCCCCTCCCCGCAAACCTCTCAACCCCCCCAAAAACAGACTTGAACCTTTTCAGATGTGTGCGCATATGTTACGTGAATGTTCTCCGCTGTCCTGGCTGCTCTGTGGGTTTTGGCAGACAGGTTATTGCTTTGGAAACAGAATGTCTTACTCATATGAGCATTTTCACATTTTCATATCAGGCCCAGAGGCTATGTAAAGTTTCAGAAGAGTTTATATCTTCAAAATCCATTCTCAACACTTGGGATGATTTTGGCGCAGTGTGTGTGTGTGTGATGGGAGAAGGGTGGTGCTATCCATGTTGGTTGGATTTTTTTTTTTTTTTTTTTNTTTTTTTTTTTTTTTTTTTCTTAACAGAAACAAAACAGACACTGACACTTTTTGGATTGGATTCTTTATTCACAGATTCATGCCTGCATCAAAATTTCCATCTGGGCAGTTTGTTTTCCTCAGCATGACCCCTGACCCCCACAGAGGCTTCAGGTAGTTTTATTTCTCAATCCACAGGATGGTAAACAAAAAAAAAAAAAANAAAAAAAAAAAAAAAGACTTCTGACGACACAAGTGACTAGACCCTCCCTAATGGTGTGGTAAAAATGTCTAGGACACAGTATATTGCTTTCTTTAGGGAAACCTGCACGTGTGTTTGCGTTTCTGTGTAGCTAGTAGCACTTTGCCTCTTGCAGAAACATGAATCAGGACAAAGACACTGTACTAACACCCTCATGTCTCTGGAAATACACTCTGAACACAGATTATCAGTCAGGAGCCAAACCGAGCTACCAGTTTCCTCACACACACACACACTAGCACACACACTAGCTACTTTCCAAAGATAAGAAAAGAAAAGGAAGAGAAACATACTAAGATGTTATAAAACAAATATTAACAAAAATGTATAAAACTTTCAAAAGATTTGAAAGTGTAAAAAATGTACAGTTGTGTCAACATGGTAAAGTGATAATGTGTCATTAAATACAAACAAATATAAGGGTAAACTATCTGTAGAAACAATGACCTGACCATGTGATCATACACGACACACTACATGGACTGCTGTGATGCGATGCTGTATGCATGAGAGAATGCTTGATAAATTAGCTGGCATCAGAGGTGCTCGTTAAATGGCTTGTAGGGCGACTACGTGACAAGAAACACACGTCTTTCTTATTCTTCCCTTTGGTCCTTCAAACTGTTACAAGATCTGAAGAGGAAAGCCCACTGATCCTGGAAAAGAGGGGAAATATCAGAAAAACCCTGCGGTCTGCCATAGTGAGGATGAGGACATAAGAAAAGTCAAGCACCTACCTCAAAGGGAAATTCAGTTCCAGTTCTCTTGCCCACTGGAAAAGGAGAAAATAAAATTAACACTGGATTTATCATTTATTTTCCCCAATGCTCAAGGCCTACAGCTAGTGTGTTAGTTAAAGTGAGCGGCAAATGAAAACATCTTTGGAACCATAAGAGAAATGTTAAGCCTTTTTTTTTTTAAGTTAAAGACTATGATGCCCATTATTTAAAGGGCATCATAGTCACCCATACCACCCATTTTGCATGTTTGAGCATAATATATTCAATTTTCATACACATAAGGTTACTAACAATCATTTCCCAAAGCATACTACTGGAACGNAATATATTCAATTTTCATACACATAAGGTTACTAACAATCATTTCCCAAAGCATACTACTGGAACGTTGAGTTAAACAATTTTTTTCCACCTTCCAGACCATTCTTGTTTCAGTTTATTCTGGTACGCTATTAAAATCAACTTGTTGATACTTCAAACGTTCTTGGGATAGGTAATTCATCAGTGTGAACAAGACGTGTATTCAGGTTTTTTTTTAAGTCACGTAATTTTAGCGTTTAAGCTCAATAAAAAGCATGGAGTGAATGTATGTCTCCACTGGGGAATATAGTCCCAAAAGAAGACCTGCGTTTATCGCAAAATTTAAACAACTGTGACTTCATAAGGCTGCGTAACTATTAGCAGGCAGAACATTGATTTTTAAGGTGGGTGTATTGCTTGAATATTTGATTTTGAAAGACTAAGAGATTTTCCAAAATATCAGGAAAGCTGAAATATGGTTTTATCCTTTGGGAAATGACTGTCAGTAACCTTATGTGTATGAAAATTAAATATATTAGGCTCAAACATGCAAAATGGGTTGTATGGTCCTTTAAGGCATTAATGCACAACATGGGTGATAGGACTGTGTTTGGATAAAGTAAACATGCTCAGAATCCAGCAGTAAATAAATCCCTGTCACATCTGTAGCTTGTTTGTTTGTTCCAGGACAGCCCCTCCTAAATGCCACACACACACAAGAACACACACACATCACACCGTAACAAAAATATCCTGGTCAAAAATGTTCTAAAACATGCTGGTCAAAAATGTGAAACTTACTGATAGACAACAAGCAAGAAAAAGTGTTGCCAATTTTAAATGATGCAAATATCATGAGAAATTGTAAAATATGGAGTGATCATCCTAAGAACTTGGAAGGCACATTTTAATGTTGCATGCTAATAGCACCCATTGAAATGAAACTGAATCACAATCTGGATGCTTTGCCTTGATGATTCCACTTGTTTGAATCAAAATGTGGCAAAACAAATCAATGGGATGGATGAGAGACAATGCAAAGGAACAGGTGAAACGCTGACAAGAAAAAAGAGAAAAGCAGATGATGTCATCAGTCCCTTGGGTGAGGTCAGGCTGACGCTGATTTTCTTGGTGGCGGTTAGACGTTTAGTAGTTGCTTCATGCAAGTGTCTTGAGATTAGTGATTAGTGAGTTATTATTAGTGATGATCAATACCTCTCTGATGGTTAGAACGTTCCTTTGGGTCACCAGACAGAGTAGCTCGGGGGAGCGGAGGCCCGTGGGAACCGGGTCAGGGTGTTGAGGTAGGGGGAGCTACAGTTTACATACGTGTGTACACAAACAAACAAATTCATACATACAGGGGGATTCTTTATGAATTTTACATCTGTGTAAATGTTGTGCTGTCTGCCGGCTCTATACTGAAACTAACCCTCCACCTCTCACTACCGCCGCATGCAAGCCGAACTGGCGGCCACTGCTCATACCTGACCACTGCAAGGTTTCCATGGATATTGCACACTTGTTCACCTTGATTACCTGTGCTAGCCATGCTGCAATAAAAAAAAAAAAAATGCAAGGGTGGATACAGGTCAGGTGAGAAAGACAGCATGGGAAGATGCTGCTGAAAACAACAAGGGTGGAGTGATCTTCAGAGTGTCATTCCTGGCTGAAGGATGTCAGAGAAGAGCAGCATGAGAGAAAAGAATGATAAAAGGGAGACAGACGCCATGCTTGAGATTTCTGAGATTTTGGAGATTTGGAGAAAGTGTGAGCGAGGAAGACATGAAGAGATCCAAAGTGGTTAAATACCACAAAACTGTGGGCAGGAAGAAAAGGCTGGAAATGTCAAAGTGAAACAAGTCATTGGTAAGAGAAACCAGAGAGAGAGAGAGAATGGAAAGAATATGAAAAGGAAAGTGCAGAAAATCAGTTATGCATAGAGAAGGAGGGAGAGAAGAGAAGGATGAATTAATTTCTGCTTTATCTATAGAAATCTAACTCCAAAGAATAAGGAAAATTAGGACCATAACTATTGTATTCTGTGGCTATGCAGAATGTACAGTGTATGTGCGTGTGCATAATGTGTGCGTGCGTATGTACATGTGTGTGTACTCACTCATCAAAGACGTCCTCTGTGTCCATCCTTCTGTAATACTTGGCCAGTTTGACAGAGAGGATGATGCTGGGGATCAAAAGGATGCAGCAACCTCCGAGACCAAACCAGAATGTGTTCTAAAAACAGATACACAAAAACCTGTATTACTATACTTGTCAGAATATTGTATTGACTTACATACATTCCCTGTAGCAGGCAGCTAACCCCAACCAAAAAACACTGTTGTAGCACAAAAACTACCACTTTTCATAGGCTGAGCTGGGAAAGTTAAAGTCTATCTAAAGCCAACATTCATGCCTGTTTAAGTTCCTGGTCTTCATCTCAAACTTGATAACAGCTTTCAGGTTTCTGCTGCTGGACTTCTTCACACAAAGACACACACACGAGTGTCCATGTGCATCACAACAACTGTAAACATCAGCATCAACAAATAGTATAAAATGTGCGAAAACACGCCATAAAATATACAACTACAAATAAATGTGCATGCAGAATACACATGCATTGATACATAAATTCCTTGTTTACTGTATATTAACTGCAGTCTGGAGCTTGTTTGACCACTCACATGAAACACACATACATGATATGTATATATAAACTTTAACAACTCCTAAGGGTCCAGGGTGAGAACAGTGAAGAACCTGTGTGTAAGTAGCTNCCCCTCCCTCTAAACACACTCTATGCCATCTCAGTGTGTGTGTCTGTGTGTGCAGAGTGTGTGCAGCAGAACATGCTGTTCTCATGCTGCACCATCTTCCTCTCTCCCAAAACCCAAAGGTCCCTCAAAGAAACCTTTATGCTTCCAGCACATACATACATACTGCACATGTACTGTACAGAGCTGGAAAAAGCATCCAGTGCCAGTGCACCTCAGCAGCCTGCCAGACAAGCACACGTGCGCATGCGCGCACACACACACACACACACACAGTGATCTGGATTCTTACCACTGAATCCACTACAAAGCTGCAAACCACTATCTCCATACTGTCCACAATGTTACTGATGGGTTTACACTGGGCCACCTCTGCAGTCAACTGTAGGAGAGAATACATTCATACATATACAAATACATATAAAAATCAAGAATATATATTACAAAGTGCACAAAGTGATGCCAAATGTGAAGACTGTGCTAGTTGTGAATGTGGTGAAAAGATTTCAGTTCTGGCTGGCTGAGCTCCTTCTCTGTCCTTATCCTTCTCATTAATGACTTTCAGATGGAATTTAAATCAAAGAAACTTCCTGGATGAATAAAATAGTCTATTAAAGTCTAGAAGCTTCTGCAGTAATTTGCTGAATCCTAAACAGCATTTTGATGCAATCGGACCATTAGAAAGGATTTTTTGTTCGATTATCCCTAAATGCACCACTGGATTTTGTTTGAGGTCTGCAGTTTGCAATAAACTCCTTCCCCTGCTGACACTGTCACTACTGTAAACCGACTGCCAATCATTAAGATAAATTAAAAGCTTGTAGAAAACTGAAAGTATACTCACAGAGGTTTTAACCCATTCTGTATACTGTGTGAAGTAACCCACCAAAGTCTGTGTGTAGCCCTTTGTTTCCTAAATAGCAAGAGAAAGAGATTCAGAAAGGAAACAGGTTGGCAAATGTGTGAGTGCAGCATGTGTGTGACATCAGCTGAGTTTAAGCAGATTGTTTGTCCTTACATCATGCTGCTGCAAGAAACATCTTAAACCCATGCCTAAGGTAAAATACTGAGTGGTCTCTCACAGTCCACAGGAACATAGTAAAGTTACCATGGTGATATCATGTCCGGCCATGTCAAAGTTTGACTGCGATCCAAACCTTCTCTGCTATTGTTTCTATTTCGAAGTTACTTATATTAAACTGTTTGATAAAAATCAGAGAGACAACAGGACCAAGGAGGAGAAATGTGTGTCTTTAGATGATTATGCCAAAATAAAACACACATTGCAAAGTAAATATGTTGTAAAAGTATCACCACCCTGAAGCCACGAATGAGGCAGAATTTACTGAAAAAAAAAAAAAAAAACNAAAAAAAAAAAAAAAAACCCACAGTTTCCTCTTCTTCAATATGCTCTTTATGGTACATTTTTCCTGTTTTCGTTCATGAAAATACCGTAAACTTTAACATCACATCCTGTTCCGTTTTTGAGGGTGTTTTACATGTTGTTTGCTATTCCATTTTGAAAATATTTTACCTGCTTAACCACATGTGAGGCATTATGAGTGATGAGGTACTCTGCTGCGTCGATGGCACTCAGGATATTACTCACTTTGACCTGAGACAGAGCAAGAGAGAGTCATTTAGTGTGTGTAGTTACACAAACGTAACAGTGTGTGTGCAGTGTGTTTTGTCAGTGTGTATCACCGGCAGGTCATTTGAAGTCCTCTGAAGTAGCCGGATACTCTGGCTTAGGGTACTCTGCATTAAAAAAAACACAGACACACACAATTATGAAACACCAAGCACAGGATGATCATTAAAAAAATCATTACTTGGGTGAAAATCTTTTTTTTCCCCAAAATTACAAATTTTCAGGAGTATTTAATCCTTCTATGTATCTGAAAATATGAAACAAACATCAAACACAGAGATACATGATTTTCTCGAAACAGAAGCACAATCACTTAACATCACTTGTGGCTACGTGCACCACACCACTACACACGCAAAGAACACCATCACAAGTGCAGCGCAACAACGGCTTACCCGTGCTCTGACAAATTTCTGTGCCATCATTTATTTTTTGAGGGAGGAGAGAAAAGAATGAACGTTGATCGGAAAACGAATAAAGATAAACACCAATTTCTGTGAGGATAAAGCTTTTGTTTTGTACAAGTGGAGGCATGGGAGAACTTGTCTGTCTAATGTTGGTATGTATTCACTTTAATTCACTTTTTTCATGTTTGTGTGTAGCACTAATGTGTTGTGTGATTTTGTGTGTGTGTTGTCATTACCATTGCTTGCTCCATTGGAACCACATGTTCTCTGTTAATCTGTCTGATACTGCTGGCGTGTCCTTTCAATGCATTCTCCAGAGCACCACGTGGCTGTACACACACACACACACACACACACACACACACACACACACACACACACACACACACACAAAGAGCAAAGGATGAATTATTGCAGTTGCAGATTGTTAACTAGAGTCACTTACTTCCTTGAAATGGCACAGTTGCTATACCATGCATGTGCCATGAATGTGTCTTTTTGTGTACGTGTATGTGTGTGCGTGTGTGGTGTGCGTGTGTGTATTCAGGGTGAATGGGTCTCCTGTTCAGACCAGCAAGCTCGATTAGTGACACGACCCAAAAGAGTTTTCCAGAAAGAGGTCTGTCTAAACATGC
Organism: Lucifuga dentata; assembly: GCA_014773175.1. NCBI lineage: Eukaryota > Metazoa > Chordata > Actinopteri > Ophidiiformes > Bythitidae > Lucifuga > Lucifuga dentata. Next base: position 88,308 of record VXCM01000419.1, read on the forward strand.
GCGCAGACTTGCAGGAATACTCACGGACGGTGTGCATGCTGATGCAGCAACACACACACACTGTAATATGTAATAAAATTATGCATGGATGTGCTACTTGGTTTTTGGTGTTTTATGTTTTTATGTCAACATCATAAAATAAACATAAACCATCAGTTTTGACACTGTTTGATGTTGTTAATGGCATCCTGCTGCTGCTGTAACATTAATGATGGGACTTACCAGCTGGTCAGCCTGAGCCTCCAGGTCACTGGCAAAGGTCAAGAGATCCACAAGAGTGACTCCTTTATTTATCTAAAACAAGCATTTGCATATGATGCAGGGTTAATAATTTTATTTATTTATTTATTTTATGTAATTTTCAGTTTTTATTTCAATTTCAGTGTATTTTTAGTTTTTGGTGTAGTTCTTAGTACATAATGTGGTTTCAGTATTTTTCTCCAACAATTTTACAGTAAAAGAATCAAAATTCAGAAAAGATATTTTGCATGTTTTGCAATAGATGATGTGTAATACCAATCATAAAATAGAAATTGTTTAAAAAAATGATTTACATTAAGTTTTCAGTGGATGCCCAGCTAACTTACAGTAAAGTTGAGACAACTGACGCAAATGAAATGAACCAGCAGACTGCACAGTAGTCTGCATTCAAATCTGTAATATAAATTCCAAATAATCTAAAGTACTTTGGACATGGATTCTCAGAGAGAGAGAGAGAGAGAGAGAGAGAGAGAGAAATTACCTCAGCCAGGTATGTTTCATAGTCGATCTGTCCAAGTCCAGAGTTGGCAAAGTTGATGAGGTTGTCTCTGCCAGCCTGTTCCAGCAGCGTGATGTCCTGCAGGTCCACCTGCACACTCTCAAACACTTTGGCCAGATCCTTGTTGTACTGTTATAACAAAGATGTGCACGTGAACTCAAAAGTAACCAAGTTATCCTTTACCTTTCTCCATTAATGCCTTGATAAAATAGAGTTTTATTTGTAAGGACACACTTACTGCAGTTTTGTTGAGGAAGGAGTTGACGTTGAACATGGTCTCTAGCTGCAGAGCGTGATACAGACCATTATTCTCATAGCACTCCCTGTGAGAGAAACATGTGCACTATGGTCACACACAGCCTCCTCCGCTGCATGTATGCTATGTAGTGATGAAACAACTGCTCACTTATTTAAGTATTCAACAAAATTTTATCCGGTGAAAATGCAAATATCTACCTGTACATGCTTCCCAAAGTCAAGTCAATGTTTGGATTCTGGAAGAGCATCCCAGGAAGGAAATTCTTCTTGTCAGGATGAACAATATATGGGGTGTCTATGATCTACACACAAACACACACAAACAGCACTAAGTTGTAGTGTTGGATCATTTAAAACGATCCTGTTCAGAATGAAATTGGAGAGACAGTAAAAATAAGACAGCTGGGAAGATGGGAGAGGACAAGTGGAATATTTGCGTTCATACCTTGAATAGCTGTCGGTTAGCCAGTGGCTCACACAGGAGCTTCTCCACATTGCCACCAACAACAAACAAGGTGGTCACTATGGCCATCAGCACCCAGGCAAAGATGAAAGTGAAGCCCACCCCACTGAGACAGAAAGAGACAGACAGTGAGAGATTTGGAGTAACAGCAGACATCTTACTGTACCCTCTGTTTCCTGTCTTGCATTATCTAGAAGACGGTGTTTCATTTCTTCAGTTTATTTGAGTTTTTCCATCAGGCTTAATAACTTAAATCTAGCTTTACTGGGCTGGTTAACTTAATAACTTCTAACTACTTTTATGAAAAGGCAATCTGACCTGTTTTAGAGATGTTGTATGTATGCATTCAGGTGAGCTGCTACACAGATATCATCATGTATCATAAAGGACTGTTTGTACTGAGATTATGATCACTACCATGGAAAATGCATTCTGATAGTACACATCATGAGTTACCCTGTTTTTTCCCACAGCAACAGTTAAATGTTACACAGTTAACCCTTAAGAGTCAGTTTTATAGACAGTATTTTTAACTTTAGACAGACTGTATGAGACCAAAGCCTCCAGGTAACTCACATCTTCATTTGGATTATCCTTTGTTCATTTTATCTTCCTATCAAGACACTCATTCGTCTTTTTCTAGCTATAGCTGCAGTATAAGGGTTGGACTGTTGCCATGGTAACATACGCCATTAGCAAGTTGCCGCCGGTGTTTGATAGGCAGCCACGGGTGGTGGGCGTGGCCTGCTTCTCATATCCACAGATGCCACACATCAGACCCAGGATGTTGAAGGCTGTGATCAAGATGACCATACAGAGCACGCCCACACAGGCGATCCACCTACAGAAGGATGGGTGCAAACACACATACACATGCACACACACAAAGAGACATGCACATGCACACACAAAACCTAGTTGAAGCTAAAATAAAATAATCCATTACAAGTAAAAGTCATGCTCTCAAAATTTCAATTACAAAAGTAAACTGATCTCAAATATAAAACTTAATGACCAAATCCTGAGTGTTACTTTATTGAACTACTAACATGTGATGCATATTGAAGCATCAGTAATGAAAAAAAGGAGACAAAAAAGTACCAGCACCTCAAAATTGTACTTACTTGAGAAAATGTATTTAGTTACTGTCTACCTCTGCAAACCTGAATGTGTCACCTACAGGTCTTGCTGCACATCAAATGCACAATATCCAACTATCCATCATCTCAACCACCCAACAAGCAAACAGAAAGACAGGCAGACAGACACACACACCTGTAGAAGTCCACTTGGTCTATCTGCGGATAAAAGGACTCAATGTTCTTCTGTCCTTGGTCAAGGAAAATGGTGAAATTGGCCAGAGAGGCTTCAACTGGAAACATCTTAGCAAAGTTGTTGATCTCTGTGCTAATTTTATCCAGCATGCCTTTCACTCCTACACAAACAGAAAAAGTCACACAGACACACAGGAATTAATGATGATGATAAAAAAATCTATTTGCTATTTATTCTAGTTTCTACATAATGAAAGGTGTGGTAAATGAGAAATGACAAAACAAGAAGGTAAGCAGTGTAACAAAAAGACAAAAGGGACAAAAGAAAACTTACGAGGTAAAGCTGCAGTTTCATCCAAAAGGTGCAGATGAGAGACAAATGTGAAAATGAATGATTATATAGTCAGAATTACTCTTATTCCATCCAAAAAATGGAGGTGAAACAGCTACAGACCTGATTTACACACACACACACACCAAAACAAATACATATACACATACATAACTTGTGTACCTGAGACAACATTTCTAGTCTGTTCTTTAACCAGTGTTGGTGTGTTGTTAAAGGAGGCGTAACCCTGGAGGTAAAAAAGGAAAAGAGAGAAGATGATGAAGATGACCCTTTATTTAAAACCAGGGTGCGGCATGTAGGATGAAGATGGTGGGTGAAAAAGAGAAACAGGAGATTATCAAAGGGGATGATGAAGTGAAGATGAAGACTAACCTTCTGGATGATATTGCTGAGGTCCGTTTTCAAAACAGTATTGACACTGGCCAAGGCGTGACCAACATCTGGGAGCTGATGGAGATGTGAGAAAGAGGGAGAGTAAAGACGGACAAATAGCCAGTTAACACGCTTTCCGCTACAGCGGACTATAATTTCTGTTTTATGTTTCATGTAGTTGCATATGTCAGACAATCCATAATTCCTTTTTTTTTTTTTTTTTTTTTTTACCTTGGAGAAATCTGCATTGACCCCCAGCTGGGACAGCGTTGCACGGATGGTGTTACAGGTGTGGGACACGGCTCCATTGGTGCAGGCAGGGTCAGACAGGGTGTTGGACAGGGACGCTCGCTCCCCCGACAGACTGGTCTGAAGTTTCCCCGTCCCCTCCTGAAGCACCTCCAAGGAGGAACTCACACTCTCCAGGGCGTCCTTCATCTCCCGCATGGCTATCAAAGAGAGAGGAAAGAATAAATCTGTTGTTAAAGGACCAGACCACCCATTTTGCATGCTTGAGCCTAATATATTCGATTTTCATACATGTAAGGTTACTGATAATCATTTCCCAAAGGATTAAACTGTATTTCAGCTTTCCTGATATTTTGCAAATTCTCTTAATCTTTCAAAATCAAATATACAAGCGATACACCCACCTTAAAAATCGATGTTTCACCTGCTAATAGTTACGCAGCCTTATGAAGTTCATGGTCATTTAAATTTTTCAATAAATGCAGGTATTCTTTTGGAACTATATTCCCCAGCAAAGACATACATTCACTCTGCGCTTTGTGCTTTAACACTAAAATTACCTAACTTCTAAAAAAAACCTGAATACACTCTTGTTCGCGAAGATGGATTACCTATTCTAAGAATCAAGTTCCAAGTATCAAAGTTGATTTTAACAGTGTACTAGAATGAACTGAAACCAATGGCAGTCTGGAAGGTAGGAAAACATTCTTTTAATTCACTGTTCCTGTAATATGCTTTGGGAAATGATTGTCAGTAACCTTATGTGTATGAAAATTGAATATATTAGGCTCAAACGTGCAAAATGAACGGTATGGTCCTTTAAAGCATTGATTAAAATGACTACTGTACATTGCTATTCTCAAAGTATGATGTGTAAGTCACCAAAAATCTCCACAGGTGTCTTTGTATTGTCAAAATGTTGGTTCATGCACATATATAACCACTAAAGATCTACAGAAATGACATGGAATGATTGCACTGATCACAAATGAACAAACCACGTAGAAAAACAGCAACACAAGACTTTTTACAGGCACAATAACTGTTCACAATCAGGGTGTACTGGTTCCCACTGACACCAAGTCACAACCACTGCAACAGTGAGTTCATATAAGAGCTGATTACCTTTGATGGCATTTTCAACTTTCACTTTATATGAAAGGGAAGTGCCAGAGAAAGTAAGAAAAAGGAAAAGGAGAGTTAAAAAATAAAATACAGGAGATGCTTGAGAAACACAGCAGGGCTCTGAGGTCAAAAATAAGAATAAGAAATCATGAGTAAAATGTAAATCTTCTGCTGTCCAAAGAAGTATAGCAACAATAATTTAGTTTGAAAATTGATTTTAATTCAACAAAGATAAACAGTGCCTGAGAATTTGCCCTGAATTTCTATTTTGTGTGTTACAGTACGTCAGATGTTAATATGAAATAATTCATTGACAGCCGACAAAAACAGAACGTCGGCTCAGCTTTTGTGAGTCAGTTGTGAGTTCTTTGACATGGTCGTTAAGATGAATGAAGCTGAGTACAGAGGCTGTATTACCTCCTGCCATGCGTAAACCTGTGTCCAGCGATGGAACCACCTCTTTCTCCAGCTGACTTTGGATCCGACCCCCCAGCAAAGGTCCAATGTCTGTCAGGAAACAGGAAACACAAGGAAATTACTTGATTAGGCTGAAGTTGACTAACACTCCACCCAAACATCAGTACAACATGAACATACAGTAGGGTCCAAGTGTGAGACCACATCAAAAATCAGTGTTTTGCATAAATCTGGAAATAATCAGAAAGTTGAATCACAAGAAGCTCTTTGGAACATTGTCAGACCATGCTGGGATAACTTGGGTCATCAGGTTTTGCACGAACTTGTGGAGTCCGTGCCAGCTTGAGTGCATGCTGTCATTAAAGCAAAAGGGGCATACCAAATACTAACATATTCTGAAATTCATGGACATTTTTCAAAGATTCAACTTTTCATTCAAATTGTTAAGACAATATTATCATCAAAAAGAAAGCAAAATAGAAGCATTTTCACAGTGGTCTAAGACTTTTGGACCTGACTGTAAATCCACACAGGAACTGAAGGAAAACTGAACTTACTGTCCAGGTCTGACAGGACTTTGTTCTTTGCTGTGGTGTATTGCGCTGTCAAGTATTCAATTTGCTGCAACAGGAAAAACAGTAGCATCAAAGCCGTATGAGCAACTGAAACATGAATGTCTGTGTCTATTTCATGTGTGCATATAAATGTGTGCATGTGTGTGTGTGTGTGTGTGTGTATGTGTGTGTGTGCATACCGCAGGTGTGTTGTTAGCAAACTTCTTCAGGTCTCTCATATTGGTATTAATGAATCGCCGAGTGCTCTTGATTTGGGTGGTAACGTTCTGATTGGCAATATAGGCAATAACAACTCCCACACTGAAACATATACATATCAGACACACATACACAGAAAGAATTGTGAAATATATAGTGAACTGACCACCATTCACCAGCAGAGGGCAGCATGCCTCCACTAGGAAGGATTTCTGAGCCACAGGTCTCAGAAGTGGCTCATTTGTCTGTCTCATTTCAGCTCTGGCCTTTAGAGGACTAAAGACTGGATTGGATTGGAGGATTCACCACAGCCTGACAAGTGATGAGCACAATAGCTCTTTGTCATAGCAGACATTTTGACTTGTCAAACACACGTGTAATTAATAACGTCCATAAGGGCTGCATTCCATTTAAGTGTGTCAGTGTCAGGGCTCTGGTATTGTTCATGCTGGTTCGTTGGGACTCCTAAATGGGACAGAGCCATCATTGTTATCTGTGACACTTGTGCTTTGGACTGTGAGAAAGGTCTGTGTTTTTGTCCTCCCTATTTGGACATAAAAGGTCACATTTGTTGTGTGTTGGATTGTGAGGAAATGCTTGTTTTTGTTACATTCGCCTCTGAGCTTGTACATCACACAGTTAAAAAAAAAGTACACCTGAGTAGGTCTTCTGTTCATGTTGTGCATTACATGGTAGCGACAGAACCCGTCAACACCAAACAAAAATTTTTGTTACTGTTTCAATGTGAATATACTACATACTCAAAACTGACAAGAATTAGTACATAGTATGACAATAAGACTCCACTTTAACCTCTGCTTTCTCTCTGTCTGGAGAAGGAAGTCTTCCACACACCAGTGGAGAGTGATTTCTTCTCTCTCTCCATTTCAATAGCATGACATAGACTCAATGTACAATACTGGGCTGCTGAAAAGCTTAAAAATGATTCTCTGCTTCATTAACTGCTCTTTGTTCACAATGTTCTCCTTACAGATTGGTACAGATTGGTGTGAGCTCAGAGAGGGATAATGACTTATAACTGTGTTTACTCCAAGAGTAGCCTTAAAGTTCTGTACATTCATGTGTGTAGTTAGCAGAAAACATACGTTCAGCATCATAAATCATTGTGTAGTCAAAGTGTAATTCCTGAACTTGGGAAATTACGGTAAGAACCATATTATTTGTCTTTCAATTTTTCTGCTAATTGTCAGAGTATCACTATCACTGATAACAAAAGATGGAGAGAGAGAGAGAGAGAGAGAGAGAAAGAGTACTAATTCACACAGAGAGTTCTCTCACAGTCAGCCAAGTGCTATCAGTAACAGCTCACTGTCCTGAAAAGTTCAGATCAAATTTCCCCGACCTCCTCCCATGCACACTGCAAGCGTGTGCATGTGTGTATATGTGTGTTGTGAGAAGTACACATATAAACACAAACAAACATGCATGTACAGCGCTTTGTACAACCATTGTTTTGGTGCAACATGTCATCCCATAAAACCATTATTTAAATGAAATGACTTGGAAATTATAAGAAAGGCTTTCTACCACATTAAGAAATGAAATTAAATAAAAGTAAAAAAAAAAAACAGTTAAAACTAAGAAGAAAGCTTAGATAAATCCAAAGATGTGAACAACTATGCACCTAGAAGGGATTAACTATGTTACTATTTCTGTTCAACATTTCAAATCTTATGCCACTTAAAATGAAACTTGAATCTTGTAGCAACATGTATGTTCTGAACTTTAATTCAACTTCCAAACTGTTCAAAATTTTGCTCAGTAAAAGCTGATAAGTGTCAACAGATTTCAGTGAAATTTCAGTGCATTTTAAGAATGTTAGATGAATCCAAAATGCAGAGAAATAGCATGAAAAGTCTGGCAGAATACATACTATGTGGGCACTTTTCAATGGAGAATCTTCTCACAGCAGAAAGACACCATCAAATGAATGCATCTGAATGCATTCATTTGTTTGAATCACTCAAATGTTTAATTTTTTTAAAATCTGGACCATCAAATACAGTGTGAATACTCTGTAGATACATTTATGGGTCCTTTAATTCTGTTTAAATTCACATCAAAAGAATATTCATTAAAGTGATGATGAATGAGATGGAGAAGATGATGATGCCGCCGAACACTCACATGATGAAGATGGTGGTGGCGATGAGTGAGGCAGTGTAGAAACCTCTCTGGCAGTCAGCATTCTTCCTCTGCCTCTGGTGCATCTCCCCTCCGCAGTTCTCACAGCATCGACACAAACAGAAACACGTTCCCAATATGGGGAGGACGAGGAAGAACAGGATCCCGATGGCCCCACATATAATGAAGCCGGCCTCGTAGTAGATCCCCTGCAGGAGGAGAGTATCGGTGGTCATCTCAAATACCAACAAACACACTGATCACCTGTCTGTCATCATTTGTTCATTCACTGCTCCACCCTCTTTAACTCCCTCCATCTAATACCAACATCAGTCAGACACACACACACACACTCCCTCCATCACACAGAAAAAAACACACACCACACGAGTTACTTTCTGACAATCTAGTGCAGACATGGGCAACTGGTGGCCTGCGGGACAGATACGGCCCACACCTTTAATCTATCAGGCCCTCAGATGACTTCTCAATTATAAAAGTGTTTTCCTTTGTTATTGCAACCACCCATCAGCAGAGGGCTCGGTCATTACTGACGCTGTATTTACTACCATCCATTCCACCAATTCCATGCTAGCAAAGCTTTCAATGAGTGAATAAGATTGGGTCGGGGAGGGGGGGGTTGCGTGTTCCAGAAAATCTGTGTGTTGTATGTGAAGTTGAAGTACAGTATTATGAGGAGTTTACCTGTAGCAGCAGGACAACATTTTCTGGCTGCAACACCGTGGCACGTGCACATGTGCAGGAGTCCGTAAATGAGGACAAATGAGGACACATGCATAGACACCCACACACACACACACACAAAGCCAAAGCATGAAGAAGACACAGATAAACATAACAGGTTTAGTTTGATGTCCAAGAGATTAGGAGATGGCAGAATTCCAATTTCTAAAGAGGGATGTGAAAGTAACATCAAGGGCCATAGAATAGAAATAGTGTCAGGCTAACAACTTAAAAAAACAAACCAGTAGGATTCCCAGAATCACAGTAAGTAGGCCAGGATACTATTGTGATTCTTATTGCTGTCTCACAAGAAAGAATTATGATTTAACACTGTAAAACAATGAAGCATGTCATTTAATTTTATTTCAAATGACTACAATCTGTGGTCTAAATTACAGCAACACATAATGTCAATTTAACAGTATTCATTAAGGTATGGTAATACTGAACAGTCTTCATAATCATCAGTTAAATCATTTTTACAATTTTGTATTCACATTAAACATACCTTTCTCCATTCCTCTATTTTGATTCCTCCCATGTTCTGCTGAATGACTTTAACAATCAGATCTGAAAAATAGAAAATGGAGGTAATCAGCAGATACGGCAGTGTTTTCATCTGCAGAAAAGGCTAAGCATTTCTCAAATTAATCAAAATACATAAATACGGATAAAAAAAGATACATTTTGTTACTATATGAAATGTAAAATTGTGTGCTATATTGTCACAGTTTAATAACCCAGTTATTTTTACAATCCTGTATTATTTTTGTGATTATATGAGATTACTGGGGATTGAGATTGTATTAAAACATGAGGACAGACATGTAACAGCTGTCTGTGTGCTTCTACGGGTCAGCTGACTTCAAGCTGCACGGTGAGTCACCAGACTGTTACTCAGCACAACACTCCTTCCTTCACACACACTTGAGCACAAGCTTGTATGCACGCAGACACATACACCACATGAACTGTGTGTCTTATACTTATTTGTCAATGTGTACTTGAGAACACATTGCATGTGCATATGTTTTACTTACTTAAATACACATCAGTATTCAGCAATGAATGATTGAATGTACACAGAAGGTTTAGATGAAAATTTTCTAAATGGTTTGATATTATTTTTGATTTTTTTTAATTTCTCACTCCCCTTGGAGAAACATCTCATTGTGCTGGACTGAGCAGAAACACATGAAAACCCGTCTTTTTTTCTTTCTTTTTTAATCTTTTTATTATTTAAGATTCTCATTTAACAGGGTTGATAAATGCCAAAATCTTCGCACAAGAGACGAGGATGGAGACTGGTTTAGCATGAGAGTGCTGACAAAGCTCTCTCTCTCTCTCTCTCTCTCTCTCTCACACACACACACACACACACACACGTTGGATTCTGCCTCCTAACATTGCATGAGATGGAAACACATGAAATGCATAAAATCATCAAAGATTTGGTCGTATCTTTTTATTAGATTCACCATTCAGCTAAAAGACAATGATTTCTAAGATGTTTTGGTCAGTTTTTAAGCATTTGACAGTCTCAGTATGCACTGACTTTTAGAACAAGACTGAGAGTGAAATGTTCTCTGTATAAGTCTCTTTGGTGAGTAAAAGGAACTTCAACTGGGTATTTTAGTGGCCATATGGATAATCCTCTCAACACTGTCTTATCTCACAACAGAAAGTGGCAACCTTTCTTTTCCTTCATCTTTCCCACTGTAAAATCTGTTTCGGGGAAGAAAAATCTTATTCCCGCTGAATAACCTCAGACTGTGGTAGAACAGCCTGATGTATCTCTGTTAACAGCTCGGATGCAGCATATGACCATGTCAGAGTCCTGCCTGTGCCACCTGTTGTTGCTCAGCTACTTAGTTAGCATTAGCCACCCAGGGTAGTTAAGACAGCTTAGCTCAGTGAGCCAATATGAAAGTTTGCTACCACAAATGAAAGGAACATGGATGATGAACAACCAGGAGAATTCAGCCTGATGAAGACCCTGCCCAGCATGGACCCCAGTGTCCACTGTAATAATCAGGGAGCAAAATGATTGATTATAGACACAAACAGCTATTCAGTTTGGAAAATGTGACATCTTATCTTCTTGTCTTCAGTGTCTGTTCTCAAGTGCTACTTTTGTTAAAGCAACTTCTCAAACATCCCTGGTGGTTTTCTCTCTCTCTCTCTCTCTGTGTGTGTGTGTGTGTGTCTATGTTGAGATCATAGTCTAGGAGGTTTAAAGGCCATACAGGCCATTTTGTATGTTTGAGCCTAATATATTCAATTTTCATACACAGAACATTACTGACAATCATTTCCCGAAGCATACTATTGGAACAGTGAATTTAAAAAATTTCTCCCTACCTTCCAGACCACCACTGGTTTCAGTTCATTCTGTATCAGCAAGTTATTAAAATCCACTTGTTGATACTGGATACGTTCTTGGGATAGGTAATCCCCTATCATGAACTAGACATGTATTCAGGGGTTTTCCAAAGTTACGGAATTTTAGCGTTCAAGCGCAATTAAAAGGGCGGAGTGAATAAGTCTCCACCAGGGAATATAGTTCCAAAAGAAGACCTGCGTTTATCGAAAAATTTATACGACTATGACTTCATAAGGCTGTGTAACTATTAGCAGATGAAACATCGATTTTTACGTTGGGTGTATTGCTTGAATATTTGATTTTGAAAGATTAAGAGATTTTGCAAAATATCAGGAAAGCTGAGATACAGTTGTATCCTTTGGGAAATAGTTGTCAGTAACGTAACATGTATGAAAATTGAAAACAATTTGGCTTAAACATGCAAAATGGATGGTATGGTCCTTTAAGTGCAATCACCGGACTAAAATATTTAGACTGAAGATGTTTCACCATGTTTCGTGGAGTTGTTGCCATATGGTATAAATAGCGTTCCCTTTATCAGGAAATGCCACGACTGTGATATAAAAGGCAGAACCTTCTTACTGTGCTGGGTAAATATAGGTTAGCCCAGTCCTCTGCTGTGACCCGCTCTGAGAGATTACTGAAGATGTGAACATGGCCTTAAGCAACATAACAATCATCCCTGCTGCAGTTTAAAGTATAGGCGTCATATCAAATTAAGTTTAAACAAAATCGAAATATACACCAAATAAACAAGGTGAAAAGATGATTGCATTAATACACTAACATGGTTAAACAAAAAGAAAAAAAAGGAGTATATTAATCAGATTCTACTCAGCATGTATTTCCTTTTAGGTCGCTAACTCTATCAAACTGTTTGTAAAAACAACGAATGGAACCTGTAGCTTCAAGCTGATGGTAAAACGGCAGATTTTGACAAAATCATTTATCCCTAATGTTGCATCTTGAAACAGAAATGAAGTGTCATAACTGTTGGGCTATGTAGGAGCAGGAATGACCCAGGTTCAAATGCTGTGCTAATGACTAAGGTGAAGTGTTCTTGAGCATCAAACACAATCTCTTCCAGCTACCAGAGCAGCAAAGAGGACATTATTCTCACAGTGAGGTCAATGTTTCACTCTAAGCTGAAATGATAACGGTAATAACAGGAGGTTATGGTGATTATGGTGTATGTGATTGCTAGACAAATTCATTTTAAAATGCTTGTACCGGTGTAGCAGGCCAGATTAAGCCCCCGCCAAACTATACCCGGGTATATTCTGATCTAGGCCAAAATATACCCTGAGGTTTAAAATAGCCCAGGGTGTTGTTTTATACCCAGGGTATATTTTGACCTAGACCAGACTATATCCCACTAGTCCAGATTATACCCCCTTGTGTATTTCATAAATTAGTCTGTATTTCAATGTCCAGAGTTTCTTTCCATCATAATTTAAAAAATAGCATGTCTCTGCAACATATACTTTTTCTTTTCTTTTTTTTGATAAATTATAAGGTTGTGTCATCAGGGTTAGGGTTAGGGTTAGGGTGTAAAAGTCTGTGAAATAAAACCAAAAACTTATGTATCCTTCAATATTGTGTGTCTGAGTGTAGGGGTATAATCTGGATTTGGGGGGTATGAAATAGCCTAGCCTAAATAACACTGGATTGGACTAGCCCAGAATATACTCGAGGTATAAAACAGGCTAGCCCACTTTAACTCCAGGGGTAGTCTGGGCAGGGGGTGTATCCTGGGCTGTTACACTGGATGCAAAACAATCTAAGAAGCATTTCACGTATAAAAATAAATAAATAAAATAAATAAATAAATAAATAAATAAGTATATTGTTGTAGTAGACCAAGTGGCATCCAAAACATTTATTTACAAGGGTTGATTGACAAGTTCTGACCTTGACATAAAAGGATGTAAGCAAGGGCTGCAGTATTTTTGTAGATGTAATATAATTCTGTTGCATTAATGGTTTTGAATTCAGCTGCATGAATTAGACCTTATTGATAATAATTTACAGGTTTCAGAGCTAGCCAGCAGTCAAATACTATGATTGCATACACAGTATTGTAGTGTAGTATACAATACATAGTTATACTGTATGTAGTATATAGGTATGATTGAATTATTAATTGTCTGATTTGCCCCTCAAACTGTTCACCTTTTCCCAAACATGAAAAAAAGCTTTAGCTGGAACCTATTTTACCCTAGATGATGATGATGATGATGATGATTATGATGATGATGATGATGTCATATTGGTTGTGGGGGATTTTTGGACAACCACGAAAAGAACCGGAATAAAATCCTTCCAGCATCTTTAGCAGAAGTTGGAATGAGATTATGGTGAAAAGTAAATAACAGCAACACATCTTTCTATGCTATGCCCAGACCTTATCAATCCATCCTTGTATGTAAATTGTGCAGATAATTTGCATTCAAACTATTAGATACAGTATGTCTATAAGCTATCTGAGCCATCATTTACTGTGGTGACTAAAACAAATTACAAGAATAAACAGAGGGACAACAAAGTGATTGAGAAACAGCAGAGTACTGATATTCTGTNTTGTTTTGTTTTGTTTTTTTTGTTTTTGTGTGTGTGTGTATGCAGAGTTATGTAGGAACTCTGGGTACTTTAAATCCTACTTATATGTTTCTCAGACTATAAATACTGTATGTATTCTCATAGCAACAGGAGCTAAAGAAAGTTACACAACCCACTCTATGCTTTTCCAAGACAACTAAGAGGATAACATGGAAAGTCTTTTTTTTCCCCTTTAACTAAACACTTCAGTTGGCACTTTCCAAATGAAGAAATTATACTTTCAGATTATAAAATGGATATGGCTAATAAAGACAGACAAGATGTGCACATAAGCATACACTGTCCGTACTACCAGATTAAGTGACATTAGAAATTTGTTGCCTGCAGAGATACAATTTAAATTTTAGATGAGCACAAATAACAAAAGTGCATCAAGAGCAGATGTGAATCCAGAGTTTAGAAAGTTTTTTTAAAGTGTATATTCAAGTATATGGTAATTTTTGTGCTGGTGTTATATTGGACTTCATCTAACAAAACCAAGCAAAATGTCACTCTTTGTAAGATTTTCTTTTCTTTTTTTTTTAGATTACACTGAGATACCTTGGAAGCCTTTTGCTGACATGGATACCAGGACACCATTCTTATACAAAAACCTGTCCTCTTCTTTTTGTCTCACACATCTCTATCAGGCACCTTCTTTGGGATTCTCCTGAATGTGACCTGATTTATAAACAACTGATATATTACAGTAATTAAGGTAAACAGAATAATACCAGGACTATGATCTATCTCTGTCTCCCATGTCTCTGTGAGTGTTTCTGTGCAGATTGTGTGTGTGTGAGACAATGCCAACTATAATGGTGGTAGTTGTGTAATGTTAGCATATAGTAATGGTAGCATTAGCATTTAGCATTAGCACTAAAGCATTAGCATTCATGATATACAACAAAAAGTACTAGCCAGACTCAAACCAACTTTGCAGTTAACCTATTATAGGTCTCAAACCACTGATCCACCAGGATGACCCTTTGACTTATTTTTCACAGAATTAACACCTTTGCTTCTTTGGTTAATGACACATGGTCATAACATTTTTTGATCAAACTGTAAGCAATTATTAGCTCATTTAGTGCTTTTCTAAATCCTTATATTTTAATTTGGCATGCATGCCTACCAGAGGCTGAAGCACAACAAACTGAGGAATGAAAGAAACACAATGGTACAGTAATCACATTTTATATGATTAGGAATGTGAATAAATGATTTATTTAGATTTAATAACAAAAAACTACATTGTGCATCCTAATTCGACAGCTAACTCTTGGGATGGCGGATGACTACTAAATTTATCTGACAGAAATAATCTATACACAACAACATGCAGTGTGTTAAAAATAAACAACCATAGTGTCACAAAAAGTATTGAAGATATTACAAACGAATCTTCCGTTACATGTCATAAAAATAAACATAACAACGGCTACACACGTATGTTATTTGAAAAGTTATAACAGAACCCTACTGGTGCAGCACAGTACTGTAGCAATATCTGATAGATATCTATCTATAGATATATATCTATAGATATAGATATCTATCTATCTATATCTATATCTATATCTATCTATCTATATCTATATAGATATAGATATAGATAGATATAGATATAGATATAGATATATATAATCATCTGTTTTTCTGTAAAAGATATGAGAATTGGAGTAACAATGCCTGATTATTTTCTCTCTGGTGGTTGTTGTTGCATTGTTTTGATTTCTTTTTAGTTATTTTTTGGTTGTCTTTGCTCATTATGATGAAGAGTGTTTTATTACTTCATTTCAATTTCAAATAAATAAACAGCTTAACACTTTTTCTGGCTGGCGTTCCACCTGACACACTGCATCTTAACTAATGTGAATGGAAGAATATAAATGGCAAATGGTTGTAGTATTAAGGATATAAACTATTGAAGTCTATTATATGGTTTGACCAGTGATGGAGTCAACTAGAGCACCCCCGCTGCTGCACCAAGAAACCTGGAACAACTCCACACAAGCCGTCTGAAAATGCAGAACAGTTGGTGTTGTCTCATAAAGCAACCAACAAATGTAAAAAGTTGCTTCATTCTGTTAATCCAAAAATCCTGTTCAAACAAAAGGCAGATACTCCATCAGTTACTTCACAATTAACAATGTGACTGTTAAAAAATGGTGCATATTTTATAAGATTGAAACATTTTGTCAGAGCATCAAACTAATTCATTTAAAGCTAAAAAAAAATTAATTTATGAATTCATTAGTTCAATCTCCCTTTCCGTGTCAAATTAAACATGTTTGTGCCAAATGCGTTACCGCTACTATCACAAATCAGGCTCTGGTTTTAAACTTGGAAGCATTGATTTAACCTTTCATAAATTCTTAAATTAACAATTAACAAGCAATAAGAAAATAATAAATCTCTAAATGATTGTCTAAATCTCCAAAGGAAGGGTAGAAGGCAGCAAATCATGTTACATTTCCTAAACCGCTTGCTTTATTCTGTTGCTGACAGCTTCAACGCTCTCATAGCTGCAGTACTTCATACGTCAGATATCAGACTGTCACACCTCGTGACTTTAGCACAGAGGTCTCAGAGTACCGGTCCGTGGGCTAGATGTGGCCCGCGAGCCACCAATTGAAGGCTCTCGGCAAGTCTGATCATTTGTCATTGTGTTTGGCCTGCATGAGTTTTTACTATTTATTTTTTCCCCTCAAAATACATATTTAATTACGTTTAAAAAACAAACAAACAAGGAATAAAAAATTGTGAACATTAACAGTCAGCTCATCTTCAAGTTTGTGATTCGCTTGATAAGCGCTTGTGATTGGGTCAGATGCAACAGGTGGATGGTTATGCTAACTCCATGTACCTACTTTTTGTTTGGTACACCGAAGGTTGAAGCAGCAGAGGATTCGAATAACGAGCCCAGCACTTGTTAAAAATGTCACTTTCTAAAGTAAACGAAAAGTGGACCTGGAGCATCACCAATTTCAAGAGAAATGGACGACTGCTTATTTTTTTGTGGAGTATAATGCGTCTGCCACCTGTCTTACTTGAAAGGAGAAAGTGGCCGTTCTGAAGGAATATAATCAGAATCGATGTTTTACAAAACACGCAGAGCAGTATGCCAAGTACCAGGGTGAGGAGAGGGCTACAGACTGGCCATGCAACAAAATCTCTTCCACCGAGCAAAAAGAGAATGCAATGTAGCAGTTTAAGCAAGCTATGTGGTTAGAGTTGATCGCAAAATTGGGAAAACCACTTACAGAGGGACAGTTTGCGAAAGACTGCATACTACAGGTAGCTAACGTGTGTTCGAGAAAGCGACTTTATTTAGAAACATGAGCCTGTCCGCTAACACAGTGGCTGAGCGCATCAGTGAGTTATCAAATGACATTTATCATTGTCAAAAAGGGACGGACTTCTCTGTGAAGCTGCCTTTTCTAGTGAAGTTTGGAGAAACACAAGGAAATGCTGAGAGGATTGGTCAGTTTCTGAGAGAGCTTCCATCCTTCTTCCTAGAGCTGTCAAAACTGTTCAAGCGAGTTATGTGCCTGTTTGAAGCACATATGAGAGAGAAACTTTTCTCAGCTGTGTACTTTAACAAGTCAAAATACAGATCCAGACTCAGTGATGCTCACATTAAGGCCATTCTCAGTGTCCACTGCCTTCACCCTTAAAGCAAATATTAATCATCTCTGTCAGCAGGAGCAATGCCAGGTGTCCAGTAGCAGCAAGTGCTAGAAATCAACAAAGATATCAGAAAGACTGTATATAGTTGCATGGAACATTTTTTTTTTTTGCTTTGGTTGGTCAAGTGGCCCCCCTGGGAGGTCAGATCCTGGCCCTCAGGTAATTTGACTTTGAGACCCCTGCTTTAGATCATGGGTAGCACTACACTGTGGGGTTTTTCAAATGTTTTCTCCACCCCAATTTACATACAAGAGGGGGCGCAGCATTTTGGATCTCTGTATTGTATGACACACGATGACACTGCCAATAAAACAGAACATTACGGGCTTCACAAAGATGGGCCATTGCACTGTTTTACATTAATAAGCGGTTATCTCTGTGAGTGCATTTCCAGTGTGCATGTGCTTTTCAGCAGCATGCATAATTTTGCAAATATATGCATTTATTCCTGAAACAAAGCACCTCCACCCGCATTTAACACCCACACAGGCTTTTTTCATCTATTTTGTGATGATTCGATCTCTTCTCAGGACTGTGTGGGTGTCAACATACTGTGTTTGACATCTTATAAGACTCTCTAGTCAAGTTTGTTGAACCTGTTACGGTGAGTTACATATTTATGATTCTTTCAAGTACATGCAGATTAGTCACTTCATGAAACTCCCAGCATAGCTTCTGCCAGCTTAAGCCTGAAAAGAATCTATTCAGCCAGAAAAGCTGAAAACACCTGAGCAGGATTCTCATCGATGAAATCATCAGGAAATCAAGTGACAACAATGTCTTTTTGATTTTGGTCATTAATTGGGTAAAATTAGCAAAGGTCTTTTGATTCCAGGTTCTCAAATGTGAGCATTTGCTGCTTTTCTCTGTTTCATATTATTGTAAATTGAATGCCTTTGAGTTTTTCAACTGTTCATCAGATAAAACAGCCAATCTGAAGACATGACCTTGGGTTGTGTGGTGATCGGCTTTTATGACTTTTTTTTTTTTTTTTTTTTTACACTTAAAGAGTAGCCAAAAAATTGCTAGATAAATCAGTAATGAAAATAGTCAGTTGCAGCTCTGCGTGCATGTGGCCTAAAGATCTATATTCAGGTGGGCTACCTATGTGTGTGTGTGTCATTCTGGAAAGTCCCTGGCAGTAGCAGCATATGGTACAGTGGATTAAGGTCTTACGCTGTGATGCAGGTGATTGAGAAAGCCTCCTCTAATCGCTGATCTGCTAATTGATTAGTTAGTCTGCAGGCCAAACCCTTTGCACCAAAATGGCAGCAACTTAAAACCTTCAATCCTATTGCACTGTGCCATCCTCCAACCTGAGCACTCATAGTTGTAACACAACAAACAGCTACTTTTAGCTGTCGTGTTACGCTAGAAGGCAAGTGAGCATTCTAGTAGTGAAAGGATTAATAAATGAACTGATTAGCCAGTCAAAGAAAAAAAAAGCATTAACAATTTTAATAACTGATTAATTGTTTTTCATTTATAAACTATTTCTACCAAATACTAGCTTCTCATTCAGACCAAATAAGTAACCTGAGAATGTCACCTTGGTTCTGGGTACTTTATGATAAGCACTTGTCATTATTTGTAATTAACTTAAAAATGTTCAATTAAAAACAAAACTATATATATTATAACACATAATACATTTTATTTGGGGTAGCACGGTGGCTCAGTCGTTAGCCTCATAACAACAAGGCACATTTGAGCATGGCTGAGTGTGTGTGTGGCCTTCCTCCAGTTTCCTCCGACAGTCAAAGACATAACTGGAAACTCTAAATCGCCCATTAGTGTAAACGTGAATGATTGTGTGTGTGTGTGTGTGTGTGTGTGTGTGTTTAGCCCTATGATGGACCTGTCCTTACCCTGCCTTTCATGCAATGGACACTGGGATACGATCAAGCCCCCTGCAACCCTGTTCAGGGTAAGTGGGTATTAAGGATGGATGGATAGATGGATACATTATCAGTTGCAGCTATTCAACCTTCACAATCAGTCATTATCAGTAATGACAGGTTTTTGGGCCTGAGAGGATCAGATGAAAGCTAGAATAAGATGTCTGTCCAATTCATTTGCTCACATTACATAGTTGCTTTGGAAGTTTTTGGAAGACAAGCTGTCAATCAGTAAAGGAGTGCAAACAACTCCTCTGTTTGAAGTCTGAGTGGCTTTGGACTTCGTTGTTTGCACACATGCACACGGACACACCATTTCCACTTAAGTATTTGGGTGAGGTGCTATTATATCCACAGACACTTGCAGTTCGCTAGCAAAATAAGCTTCCTACTTGATAGCCAAAAAATTAAAAGTAAAAGGCAAAGGTCAGAGGTCAGAGTGATGACAGCTAATCTCACCTTTAGGAAAGGAGTGAGGCTGAACAACATAGAGAAACGCGTGGACCATGTGGAAGAGAATCCCTATGGCCCCTGGCTCGTAGTAAGCGTGGGTGTCATACACTGCCGAGGGGACAAAGCCAAAATCCAGCGGCTCCACGTGTGGAGGGGAGCGCTGCCTGCGGGAGTCTCCATGGATACCTGCTGGGGCTGCGTCCGCTTCACCGGGCTGCTGCCTGCTGCTTGAGCCCCCCCAGCACAGAAGCAGGACGAGCCACTTTGTCCACAACATGGCTCAGAAAAGTCCAGTGTTGTACAGAGAGACAGAAAAAAAAACCACACACACACACAACACAAATACAGAAAATGAAAAAAATTCTAGCGGGAATTCAGCGTGGAGCTCGTGGGGGATGGAGAGGAAAGGACACCTGTCCGTCTCAAGTTTATCCTCACCGTCCACGGTGGGAAAACTTCCACAGTTAAACTCCACAGTTAGTTCCTGTTTTCTCGGTAAGGACTCATCTCTGGCATCTTTCCGCGGATCTTCTTCTTCGGCTGAAAATGTTCTCGGTTACGGCGTCTTCATCAGTCTCACCGGCCACCGAGAACCACTAATCTCACCCTGAGGATGCGCGATCACGTGGAGCCCGAGAGCGCTCGTGTCTGTTGAACATCTGTGAAGCGCGCCGCCGCGANTCTCTCTCTCTCTCTCTCTCTCTCTCTCTCTCTCTCTCTCTCTCTCTCTAATAAATAGGTAAATAAATACAACAAATCAAATAAGACAAAGATTTTAAGATTTTAAAAAATAGATGTCCCAATCCTTCTTTATTTTTAATTTATACATACTGAGAAAAATTCACAATTAGATTCTTAATGAAATTTAATTGAAGATTTTTTTGTAAATGATGAAAAATCATCATTTTATGTATTTATCAGTTGATCGTTATTGAAGATGTACTGTATGCGAGGGGCCTATTCAATTTACTGGGTTATCAGGATTTCTAACATGTAACAACTTCTGTTTTTACAGATTTTTCTAGGAAGTTAAATAAAACTTATTAGGGTTCTTCCAATATTCCATGGTTCAAGATTTTTCAAAATTGTTCCCAATTTTTCATTGTTATTTCCAGTTTGTCACAGTTGTACCTGACTTAACTTTTAACCCTATCATGCCATTTGTGTCACATTTGATACATGATTTTCTGAGACATCATCAACATAATCAGTTATTGATCAAAATGCCTATTATATCATGTCTTTAAAAAAAAGTTCCAGTTTAAATCCTGTTGAGCTAAATAATAATGCCTGTATGCAATATATATATACCAAAAAAATTTCAGATTTTTTTTTTTTTTTTTTTTTTTTTTTTTTGTGGAGTTTAAGGGTTCAATAAATGTCATGGGGCAGACTTGAAGAGGTTTTTGCCATTTCCCCCCCAAGTTTTCACTTATTCCTGACTTTTCAGGGTGTTTTGAAGTAATTGTAGTTTTTTCATGGTTATTCCAAACTTTTCACTTATTCCTGATGTTTTGGATTTATTCTTGACTTTTGTTAAATGATTCCAGCCTCTTCAGGGTTAAATCAGGTCATTGACTGTATTCTCTGGGCACTATGGTGTAAATAGCTGGCCTGCACGTCTGTGGCAGATCAAATAGTGCAGGCTAGTGCATTGCAGGGCATGGCATGGAAAACAGAGTTTAAAAAGAAAAAAAATTAATGCAATTCAAAAGTAACATTAGCTTGGATAAGTTAAGTCTTGGAAAATGGCTTTGAAGTCTTTAGATCAATGTTCCTCTTCTCTGATTATTGAAGACTCACTGTCCATGACACTTCTGCTAAATATGAATGTGAAACATCGTATGCTTGCCTTATCTTGAAACTGTGACTCATTTATCCAGATATTTTCAGAGCTGAAGCTTCAGAAAAGGTTCCCGCATGTGAATGTGTGTGATGACAGACACCCTCCAAATGCCCATTCAGAGGAACAGTGGACTGCAGTGTTTGCCCTGTGAACAGAGCCCACACTAACTCCTTTCACTGAACACCCTTCCTGTGCTTTCACACACACACTTAGACATTCAGAGAGATTACATAACAAAATCTTGTTTTATTCTCTGCTTTCCAAAGAGGAGATGCCTTACATAGATGTGTTGTACATGAAAGTGGATTCACTCCGAGATTCAAAACAATGAAATATCTGCTTCATAAATATGTGAAGTGGTAAAATCCATCCATGCACTGGAAACTCACACTGGAAAGTCTCTCTCATGCACGCACACACGCACCTACTTCAAGATGCATTCAGTGTCTCAACCCTTCTTTTGTAAGCAGTTGTTGGTTCACTGTACGAACTGTCCCACATAGTAAGATTAGACAGTTTCTGACAGAAAAAGTGTTTCCTGACTACAGACTAGAGGTGACAGGCAGCTTGTATGAAACCCTTAACTGATCATATCCAGCTTTCACAGCTGAGACTGATATATGAACTCACATTGACAAACATACATCAGAACCAGCAGTCAATGACTATGGACTACACCACCAACTTCTTTTGAGGAAAATTTTTATTTTTAATTTTATGGCTCCATTGCTAGTGTAAAAAGTCTGTTTGAGGTAATAATTTTGCATGAAAAATTTGCAATTCCTACTCTAATTATTTAATTGGGGCTAACAAGTTATTTTCTATTTAAATGTGAATGATTACAGATTTATTTCAGCTTTCAGGTGGATTGGGTTGTGGATTTTATTTTACCTGCATACATTTAGTATTTTGTATGAAATCACTCTGCAAATGTAACTGACCTTGTTTCAGCATTAATGGTAAAAAAAAAAAATATATATATACTGTATATGAAACATGTTAAGGTNATTAATGGTAAAAAAAAAAAAAATATATATACTGTATATGAAACATGTTAAGGTGATGATCTGGTATGCCAGGGCCACGCATGATGAATCTAAATTTAAACCAAGTTTACAGAGACAATTCTTGAGACCACAATTTCCATCATAACCAAACATATGCTGTCTATGTCGATGCAGTGACTACTTGTAGGCTACATGCTCGAAGGATAAGGGCATACGTGAAGCATACTGGTAAGAAGCGCATCTAAAATTGTTACTTCAAGATGAAATTTTAAAATCTGCCCAACTTGAAATCCACTTCAAAATAAATACTCGTGCCTTCAGAAACTGGAATCATCTTATCGCGATGCTTCAAAGTAACACTAACCGCACAAACCATGTGATACTAAATCTTCCAAAAGCTCAAGTCATCACTGCGGCCATAACGTGAGCCGAACATGGTGAGTGAAGAGAATTCATTAATCAAGATGGCTACTCTTGTCATGTTTAAGGTGTGGGACTTGATCTACGGCTGTCTCGAATCATCATAGCAACTCTGTTCAAACGAGACCTGTAAAAGGTGTTGGTGTGCGTTTTTTGCAGAATCACTTGAGATTTCAGCAATGTATTAATGCGGCTGAGGGACTTAGTCCTGCGTGTAAATGATTCTAGAAAAAACTATTCATAAAAACATCATTTCAAATAGAATTTTTCTGACCTCTGAAAAAACCTTAAAAATTGACAAGTTTTGTTCTTCAAAAAAAAAAACAGCTCCTTGCTTTTGAGCTCGCCCCTGTACGCATGATTGTGCTTTTTAACACATATTCACACAGTACGGCTGCAATATTCCTGCACACAGCACCAGCTTTTTACTATTTAACATATGCAGTTATGTTACTCTCTGTGTAGTCTCCAGCTGGGTATGCCATTTTCCCCCCAGCATGTCTGAAGTTTGCCATGTTGACCGTGACCCATCATCAAGGTCTACCTGGTTGAAGGTGGCTGTGTTGCTTGTAGTAACAACTTTATGCCTCGACTGGTTTAGTCAATAATAAATATTAATAAATACTCCAGGGATCAGTTGCATCAGAATAAGTCCAATCTGAGCTTGATCCGTGACCCGTGTCTGATCCCTGAATCCTGCTGTGCTACCAGGACGCTGGCTGCTTGTCCCTACGCCGTTCAGTCTATACGGTTGCCACAGATAGTGAAACGGTCTATCTCCAGCAAGTCTTTCTTAGGTGTTCTGTGTTTGAGGCCATCCCCTTCCGTTCCCGTGTCGGTGTTGATGATTTTGTCGTCATCCTCTTCGTCGGGTGTAGTCAGGAACGTGTCCGAGTTGCTTGTGGGCAATGTGGGGGCAGAGCTCTCTGCCACGTGGTCAGGTGGAGAGTTGACTGATGCCAACGAAGTTCTTCCTTTGTCAGTGGCTGGTTCTGTTTGAAAGAATGGATGTGTTTATTAAAATTAGCGGTTGGGCATCCTAATGTATACTTTACTTACTTAGAGAGAGAGAGAGAGAGAGAGAGAGAGAGAGAGAGAGAGAGAGAGAGAGAGAGACCTTGTTGTGGTGTTGTGTGGACGTGTTTGGTGCGGTGAGCTCTGGAGTTTACACGGCTGGAGACAGCAGAAGGTGGAGGATCGAAGAGCTTTTCTTCCATATTGGCTTCTTTAACAAACGTACAAGATGTTCCCAGCAGAACGATGCTGTTGAGCACCTTCAGAGTAATCATCCTGTCCACACATACAGAAAAGCATATGGATACGATACAGGTTTTGTAAGTGAAAGTGTAAAATGGAAGCACAAAGCTAATCTACTAATCTAATACAAGTGCAGATGTCTGACAATTACCCCAAGTAAAACAGCAGCACACACATAAAGGACAGCGAACCCTGGATCTTCACTGAGCTGGTCACTACTCTGATCAACTGAAAATAGAAACACAAACACATCATCACATGTAGTTCATACACAATCAGTAGCTGTGGATATCCAAACAAGAGAGAAGTGTGACTGACCAGCAGAGCTAAAGGAAGAGGAATGAAGCCCATTCTTCTGGATACTGAGTCACTGTAGTCTGTATAAGCCTGGAAACAAACGTGACATAACACCAACCAACATTATTTCACTTTCCTTAATGAAATCTTTAGCCAGTCCATCACACTTTTAATTTAAATTACATCACATCAAATCAGAAAAGATAAATGGAAGTTAAAGTTTATCTTAAATCCCGCTCAATCCTGCAAAAATCCTTCTCTGTTCTAATTCTGTCGTAAACAAGAAAATACCGAATTGAGTAGAAAATACAACAATAAAATAGCATCTGGTAAATAATTAACAACATACTGTTGTTTGTGACTTTACTTCAGATATTGTCATGACCGCAGCAATTAGTGTTCATGTTGTCATGTCAAGTGGAGTCTGGCAAACTTTTGTATTCAGGAGCATGGGGAGGGCTCCAGGATGATTATTCAGGAAATTATATCAAATTCATGTACAATTATATTAAACAAATTAATACATGAATGTTAAAAATCTCTCATCATCCTGTTTGCATATAAAGTCACTCCACATGTGCCACAGAAACTTTGCTCTACTTTTCACTCATAGACATGCTTTCAGTCGTACTGTAGCTACACCCAAAGATCAAGAAGCCTTAACATTCAATCAAGCTAATAGAAACACACTTATTTTCTGGTGACATGCTGCAAAGTTTGCCTTAAAGTTGCTCAAATGTTTCATGGAGTCTCAGTTTATGTTCATTGTTTATTTCCCTTACATTTTTCTGTCGACTGCTGACTAGGTCAAAGGCGAGGCTGGCTCGGTACTCCCCATACACCTGGGAAATGGTGAGAAGAGAGAGTATAACATCAACATATTGAACAATTATGCAGGTACTTCTTAGACAGAATGGAGTAATGGGTATCTGCATTAGAAAATGTACTCCTTTTATTAAATACTTCAACGTCTAAAACTAAAGCTGACTGTTGGAACCAAATAAACTACTTTATTGATAAATCAGTTGCCCTTGTGGTGAATGTAAGCATGGAAGTTGATTAATTAGAGACCAGTTGAATTGAATCATAATAAATTCAGTGAATTAAAAAAGAAAAGCATGCATGCACATGCATGGATTCACAAGTGCTTGAGTGCTAGCAACGTGTCAGTGAGGTTTGTGTGATTACAATTGACAGTCTAGAGATAAAAGGGTTAATCTCTTCCCGTAGGATTGGTTTCTGTTACTTAATCACGGCTACAACTCCTGAAGGAAATCAAAGAAGCAGAGAACATGAGGGAAGTCGGTAGGAAGCTAACAAGGTCACGATGAAATGGGAAAATGGCGAATTGATTGACTGCTGTTTATGTGGTGTGATTGTGTGTGTGTGTGTGTGACAGAAACAAAGCTAGTGTGTGAGCGAGAGTGAAAGAGTTTATCAAATACAAGTCAGTGGAGAAGGACAAGAGGAGGAGTGTGACAAGAGGAGTGTGACTGAAATCTGCACCTTGTGTTAACCGCCTTTAAATCAACAAACAAGAGTGTTTCCCTACTTACTTTTACTTGTCAAGACACTTAATGTACCACACACATACACATTCAGTGAAACTATGCTGAAAGACTTACATCTGCACTGATGTCATTGAATTTGGTGATGAAGGCATGCTTGACAACATCCACAGCAACCTCTGAGGCGATCACCATGACTACATCAGGAAACAGCACCCATAGATGGTCTGTGAACAAACATATTCTGATCAGCATCATTAAGCATGAATCCAGTTATTACAGCCACAGTCAGATCTGTGAGGCTCAGTAATGTTGAACTCTTTCCACAGCACTGTGGTAGGTACCGGGGTTCCAGGAGAACTGCTCCATGTTTCTCAGACAGACGATAAGCAGGAGGATGTAGTTGGTGAATCTCTCTTTTATGTCTGTGGAAGCAAATGAATCAGTCCTAAATTAATCTACTTTGTACTCAATGATGCACAAACTTTACCTTATGCTAAATCACCAAGTACAAAGGCCAAAGTACAAACCGTTCAAAGAGCATATTTGGCTGTTTCATATATTTTCACTCACCACTGTTCGACATCTGGAAAAGGTTGTTCTTTTCAAACTTCTTGAATACACTTCCTTTGATTTCCACAAACTGTAAAAAAAAAAAAAAAAAAAANTTTTTTTTTTTTTTTGTTACAGAGTTTGTATGTTTGTGTGGATTACTCACATTGTTGGACATCATGATGGTGAGTAGGGACTTGTTGTGGGAGTTGAAAGCAACATTGAGAGTGGTGGCCTGAACCATGATGAGGATGGCATGGAGAACTAGAATGCATAATACTGAGGAAAAATATACTGTGGGCTATAGTAGTGCTAAAGTGATCAGTTGATTAAGTGATTAGTCTAATGACAAAAACAAAAAATCAATGCTATATGATATCTATATGATATATCAAAGCTATATGATAATTGATTAATCATGTTAAGTCATATATCCAGTAAAAATGACTAAAGATTTGGTGTTTTTTTTCTATCACAACACTATAAACAGCTCTGTGTGAATACACTCACACGCAACCTCAGCTACAGTAGTTTGGAGTAAAGGTGAGTGTTTTCCCGGATTGTCTCTTATGTACAGGAGTTCACAACCACACAAATATATACACAGGAACAGAGGATACAGACATAGAGCACAGCCATGAGAAAGTGAGGAATCACGCCTATGTGCGCTCTGTTCTTCTCCTTGGGTTCTGTTGCTGTCCAGTAAAGAGCATCTAGGATGTCCTGGCCAAATGAGGAGAACAGGCGGTCTGCCACCTGAGAAAGAGGAAGGAGGAGAGGATATAGAAGTGTGAGTGAGCAGATTGTACAATCACACTTACAGACAAGAGGGAGTATGTAGGCGTACCTCTAGCATGTTGTAGATGATGTAGAGTTTGATGACAGACTGTCCTCTGATGAGGTGGTACATCATGGAGTAATCCACATAGCTCATCATAGAGTAACACAGCACCATGATGAAGCCCTTCAGTACATCACACACCTGGGCTGGCTGGAGCAGGCGGGAGCCACTACAACACACACATACACACCTATCTGTTTGCCAGAAAAAAACAATGCTACCCTCTAGAGGTTGAGAACAAAAGTACACTGGTTATTTCTACGTAAATACATGTGGATGTGATCACATGCAACGATAGACCAAATATGTGTATGTGACATGCTAAAAAAAAAAAGGTGAAATTAAATTAAGGGCCTTCTTCACTTATCCTCTAATAAGAAGCATAAATGAAGTCTCCACAGTCTGTTTCTAATAATATGAATATGTCTGTTCTGGGACATCAAAATTGATTTTGCCCTGCTACCCACAAATCCTTCTGTATGTACTTTTTCTTGGCTGGTAGAACAGCATGCGTGTACTTTTTAAAACACGAAATGGGTCTATTCTAATTGATCACAAATGTTTCATAATCCTGTGTAGAACCAGCCATCAGACGTGAGTACTCAGTCACACAGAACCATTGTTGCAACATGTTGATGGACATTTAAATGTACCCATTATTTTGCATAACATTTCTGTGTCCTGATTTCATGTTGCCATTTGATGCCACACCATTGCTCTGTTCATGCTGAGGATGCCTTAAAG
This sequence comes from Lucifuga dentata, assembly GCA_014773175.1. Lineage (NCBI taxonomy): Eukaryota > Metazoa > Chordata > Actinopteri > Ophidiiformes > Bythitidae > Lucifuga > Lucifuga dentata. The sequence goes on from VXCM01000419.1 coordinate 116,737, forward strand.
CTACAATGCATTTATTTAATATCTCTCCAGTTATAGTCCAGCTAATTAAGTTTGCTACATAAGCTACTCATGAATGCTGTGTCCTTTATTTTCAAGGTTCAGCCAATTTTTGCTGTAAATAGACTGAAAAGACGGTAACTGTTAAATCGGTGCTCTTATCACTACCTTACTCTAATTTTGCAGGCTGTTCCATTTTTTCCTCCTTATTTCCACTTTGCCATGCGTTTGCCAGTGACTGTGTCTTACCTGAGGCCGCAGCATGGCCGCGTGAGGAGCCGTAAAAGTGCCAGCAGCACCCTGAGGGGCAACAGGGTGAAAACATAGAGGAAGGCATCCAGACACAGGAAGAAGCCAAATATCATCAACTATGGACAGAAAATGAAGAGAGAGAAAATAATCAGCATATTTGTAACATTTTGAAAATTTGTCAACATGACTTGTTTGTGTGCTTACCTTCTCCAGCTCCTTGGGGATGCGGAGACAGGTGTATACCTTCTCTCTTCGCTCTGTGTATTTAGCCTCGTTGTGTTCCAGGAAGTAGCCTCTGGTGAGCTCAGTAGTTATAAACCTGACCAGAGACAAGTCTAGAGCCAAAATTGGACAAACGAAACATATATTTAAATCACCATTCTTTCTGACAACCTTTTTCCCCTCACACATTTGTAGATGAGCAGATGCTGTTCCAGGGATGGGTGACCGGAGCTCCACTCAGTCACATTACAGAAGTATCAGAGGTGATGAGAGATAGTCTGAGTCTTTAATCCTCAGACTGTCTCCTGTCTCCATGGCATCACCAGCAAGCTACATTACCTAGCTAATATATGCAGCTTCACTTAGCACAAGGTAACTATCAGCATATTAAAATATGTACATGTGACTGTGAATCTTATATTTATGAATTATAGGCAACATGTGATAAGCCATCAAGACAAGTGCCCATCACATTGCCAGCTGCAAAAGTGATGCTTTGTGTACCAAATCAGACAAAAAAGTCTAAACCTTTCATAGGTTAAAGTTTACAGTGATAAAAAGTGAGGTACGCTGGGGTATCTATGCCTGTGAGAACCTGCAGTAAAAGCAAATGTTTGATAGCATTACCAGCAAAATAATCCAGAGTACGCAATTACAACACTGCCATTAATATTCTATGATTTGGCTAAAATTTTCAGCACGAATTTACAAGTTGCAGGTAAAGTCTTATGTTCAGACTACAAACCAGGAGCACAACTTCACCTGCAAATGATCTCTCTCTAAGATAACATATAAAAACACACACATACGGTATATACACACACAGAAGAAAGTGACTATTGAAGAAACTTTTATAAGTTAATAAATTATATCAATACATTAGCTAGATTTCATTTAAAGTCATAACCCCCTATCATAGGATCCTAACTACACCCACTTAGCATCACTTCTGATGGAGCCCCACCAATGCAAAAACAGCTTGTCTTATTCTGACAGAACAGCTCACGTCTGTTTGACATTGCATGGTTAAAATGTGTTTAAAATGGTTCTAAAATTGGTATAATTGCCAGGAAAATTTGGAAGTCTGCTATGCGTACCAAATTAGGATGCATAAGAAACTAGCGAGCTAACGCTACCTGTACTTCAGAACAGAAGCAGTAAGTGAGATGGGCTGATATAGCCTACATCCTCAGCCCTTTCAGATTCAGCTAAAATTATAAGTGTGTGAATAACTATCACAGCAATCCTGGCTCGTTTTCTATAAATGAAAACAATCACGGCTGCAGCTAAGTGTGCAGGGCTACAGGCTAGCTCCGCACCTGACAGGCTGCATTTCTTGTCCTTACTGCTGCCATTTTTCCCGTTGAAGCTCAGCGTCTCTGTGACTCCGTCCTTCTCCTTATTGGTGTAAGCTTTTCTGCCTCTTTCCCCATCCTCCGTCTCCTGTTCCAGCCCTGACGACTGCGAGTCCGCCATCTTCATGAAGCGGCCTCAGCTTCTGGGAGACAGGAAGTACGTACGTCAGAGAGTGACGTCATCGGTGAAAGACCGAAGGAGAGAGAGAAAAAGAAAAATTAAGAAAGAAAATGAAAGAAAAATAAAAGAAAAAAAATAATGGAAAGAAAAAGACAGACAGATACTTGAAGTGTCACTTTATGGTTTTAAATTTTCTGTGTCATAAACTGCGTGCGCACACTGAAACTTCAGATCTACCGGTACAGCAGCATAAATTCCAAAACGCGCAATATGAATAAAAGTTCGCATTAGTGGCAATGGAATGGTTCAAACTTGGTCAAAAGCATTGATTAGGACAATAGGCAGCCTTGACGTTCCCAATAAACATTCAGCAGTAATTTTCTACTGTCACCAGTGCTCACCACACAAGCTGAACTACAAATTCCGCTGTCGCCAGATTCCTCCGTTCACCAAACTCACTTTGTCACATCCAAATAGCCCCAAATGTGAGCTGTAACTTGATTTCATCCCTTCATCTTCAGAATTTTTTTTTACAATGGGGATGCAAATCTTGGCAGAAGTGCGGATGCAATTCTGGGCAGGGATGCAGATTTCAGCACAAGCCTGGTAGGTGAATTTAATATTTCCTATATTTCCGCCAGACCCACTTACACACACACACACACACACACACACACACACACACACACACACACACGCACCCATCCATGAGCTCAACACACTTCATATCTCGCTCGTGCACCCCCAATACATTAGGGTCTATGTAGGAGCCTACAAGCCCAATTAACAAATTGGGCTACTTTCATCATCATCATCATCNTTAGGGTCTATGTAGGAGCCTACAAGCCCAATTAACAAATTGGGCTACTTTCATCATCATCATCATCATCATCATCATCTTCAACTTGTATAGTATCTTTCAAAACAAAGTTTCAAGGTGCGTAACACAAACAATTCAATAGAAGAATTCAACAGTAGAAACANCTTTCAAAACAAAGTTTCAAGGTGCGTAACACAAACAATTCAATAGAAGAATTCAACAGTAGAAACAATGGAACAGCAATAGCAGTGCAATATCAATGTTACGTTGAACGTGTAGGATTATCATGCCTAGGCCTATAGTGTATTGATTAAAAGTACCCGTGGTAATAACCTGACCTTTACGATATCTTTTAAGACTATCTATCAAGCCGACACAATTACACTATAAATTTCCAGCTGCAAAGGGCAAGTTGCAAATGTTATTGCATTTGGGGGAGGGAGGGGGAGAGAGAGAGAGAGAAAGAGAGAGAGAGAGAGCGCAACAGGGAAAGAGGATAGGGTTTCTCTCGGTAAGGGATCACTTTGACCGCCATAGATTCGATTTCTCCCTTTGTCCCTCACACGTCAACACAAAAAGAAAGTTCTTTTTTTCTCCTCTGATCATGATTTTTGCTCTTATCTCAGACCTTAGAATAAACTCATGGTGATTGCGCGTAACACCGTGTCCGTGAGCACTCCGTGGTCTCTGCCCAGCGTCGTGTTTCCTCCCTTGGGGCACCATGGGCTCCTAAGATGCCAAGCCTGTGGAAACGGATAACGTTCTCGGTGGCCGCGTTGCTCTGTATTGGTTCTGTGGTTCTCCTGGTCGTGGCCCTGTCCACGGAGCGCTGGGTCACCGGGCGGATCTTGTGCAAAACAGGGGTAGAGATCGTGAACGCGTCCGATCCGGAGCTTGACCAGTTCATTGGAGATATTTACTACGGCTTGTTTCAAGGAGGAAAGACCAAAAGGTGCGGGCTGGGGACGAGACGCTCAAAAATCTACAGTAAGATTCAGAATAAATCTTTCTGTTCAATCAAGTGTGGGAATTCAGCATTTAAGTCTTTCAGTGTGACAAAAAAAAAAAAAAANAAAAAAAAAAAAAAAAGACGCAGAATGATAGACCATGTCCCAAAATCTATTTTTCTGGGCACGCTCGTTAATGACTCCTCACATTAAAACTTCATTGGTTTCCAACCTCCTCTGATGAAAGCTCATTTTATTTTATAGCTTATTATACATAAGCTATAAAATAAAATGATATAAAATAAAATAAAATAATAATTATCATTTATCGTTTTTGTTTTCAAATCTGTGGCTTTTTTTATGTGCTTTTGATATAACACATGAGAATAACAGCCCCAGAATCCAGATTGAAAGCACTTAAACTACTGATATATTCTCTTTGTCTCTACAGATTCACATGTGTGTTTTGGCTTTTTTTTTTTTTTTTTTTTAACACACAAACTCCTCCTTTCTCATCACACACCTAGATCTCTTATTCGACTCATTGATTCATATTTGCACTGAGATTCAGAGCAGTGTGTCTGTGTCTGTATGTCTCCAGTTTTCCCAAAGCTGGTGCAGACGTTGAACAGTGGCCTTCATATGATGGTGATTCTCTTCCTGCTAGTGGCTATGGGCTTTGCTCTGGTTAGTCTGTCTTTCTGTATTTACAACGCACGCAAGGTTCCCTACCAGAGCATCAAAGGACACAAGGGACTCTATCTGTGGAACTTCATTGCTGGTATGGTACTCTCTTTCCTATTTTCAGTTCCACCGTCCAAGTAGTACTAAAATTCTTTAAGTAAACATAACCAATGCAAATCATGCATTCAAAATTCTACTTAAGTAAAACAAAGTGGCTATTAGCAATAAAATGTACTTGAGTAGCCACAGTGCAAGTAATCATGATGAAGATTAGAATTTTATTTTGAGTGAAAATCTTGTATCTACAGATTTTAGAATTTTTGTAGTTTAAGATCAGATTAAAAAAAGAATTCCCCTCAGTTTTCTTGCTGAAACTTTTTTTTTTGTTTGTTTTACTTGGANAAAAAAAGAATTCCCCTCAGTTTTCTTGCTGAAACTTTTTTTTTTGTTTGTTTTACTTGGATGAGCTCCCTTTGCCTTCCTAGTAAAGCCGAGTTCTTCTCCATCTCTCCTAAAATGTTTCCTCTCTGATCTCTCTCCTCTGCACAGCTCTGTTCGGTGCCCTAGGTGTCCTGTGCTTCCAGGCAGCCATGAGATGTCATCGACTCACTGAGCGAGTGGCCAACTTTCGGGAGAACCTCTTCATCCTCTCTGTCCTTGAGGACAGCCTCAATTGGTCCTTCTGGCTGGGGGTGGGCAGCATTTTGACTCACTTTGCCATCTGTGGAGTTGTTGCCATGAGCCGGATCAAGCTGCCCAAACCAGAGCTCAAAAAACCTGAAGAACCCACCATCTCTGCTCTGGACCTGTTGTATTGAACACCTAACCAAAGGGCATTTTATCACCTGCATCACTGAAACTGGGGAAATTCTTCATCCTAGCCGAGACTCATTGTGGATAGATAACTCTGCAGCAAATTTATAATCACATCCAGTGTATGTAAAGATTATAATTTGTGACTCAAATAAGTGACACGACTGCATTACTCCTGACTTGTCTCAGACAGCCAAAAATGAGTTTCAGCAGCCCAAGATCAGACACAAAATGCAGGTCTTTGAGCCAGTCTGCATTGGTCTTCTGTTTTATGTTTTGTGTTTGTAGCTCCAGAGGAATAAAGTGACTGAACTAAGAGTGAGTCAGTTATGTGACGCTCCACCTTTGAACATCATGTGGTGTGTGTATATATACTGTGTATAGATGCAATACAAGCAATTGATGCAATGTAGATACCTGATTTTTTTTTTTTTTTTCCNTTTTTTTTTTTTTTTTCCATTTATTAAATGTCATTAACAGACTTGTTTTTAAGTCACAGCTTGGTTGTCAAAGTAAAGTGTTAAGTCTGTCAGTAAAAATGTATATGTATATAAAGAGTGCAAGTAAAGATGCTTCACTTTCAGTCAAATTTTATTTTACATAATTGGTCACAAAAAGTTACTCACTTATGATTTCTTAGTATCTTAGTTGCTATGTAATCAAAAGTAATTTGTGCATGTTTAAGAAAGAGTCCTTACAAATAAATGGCCGGGCCATTCTTATACGGCTTTAATGAAATGCAAAAGATTGGTTACACTCTCATATGTACAGTTGGCTGCAGGACTTTGGTACTTGAAAGCTATTCCCTTCTTCCATTCGTTCTTCTCTTTGTTTTTCATTAAGGTGCATCCTGTTAAAGAAAATTGGTGCTGGTTTTAAACAAACCTATGACAAGCATCCATATGTAAAAAAAACAAAAAAAAAAACTAAAATGTACTTTTGCTTTTTTGTGAGCTTTGTTGGATATTTCCTACCTTTCTATATTTACTAATGTTTTAAAACAGAATGTATAGAATGTATAGTAATATTACCAGAGGGTCAGAGGTCAGGGTGTCTGACAGAGCAGAACTTGTGGAGTTTAAAGGGACATTATATGTCTTAATTAAATAAGAGTATCAGAGCCTGATAGAGTCAACGTTAATGCCTGGGAGCTTTCTGAATGATTTATAAATATATAAAAGATGGTCTATTCTGGTTTTGTATTTGGACTGGACATGGGCAGAATTGATCTGTCACACAAAGTCACAGAATACTGATGCTATTTGATCTAAAATAGCATTCTGTATTTAACAAAACTCATTTATTTATGCTGTGTAGATTAAACTATGAAAGCTGTCTATCTATTTAGCCTTACTGATCTTGTTATATAAGCTGATGTCAATGTTACCACATTACAAACTCCTCTATTTACCTGCAGGCTTCTTCTTGTTTATCCCACCACTGACGCTAGGCGGCGCCAATCTCTTGTTTTTAAACTATAATCGTTGTCGCTCGTTGTTGACGTGTAAAAAGCGTGACTGTTTGAGGTTGATTGACAGCGCTTCGCACATGTAAGCGACCTTTTCAAATGTGACAGTGTTGTGTTTCTGAGCTTAATTGATGAAAAGCAGATGACGATGATTCCCCTGAGGAGAGCCGTGCTGACTGCTGTGCGGACAAACCGCTGTAGATATTTTTCTGCTTCACATACTCTCTGCAATGAAAGGAAAGTAAGTGTGTGTGTGTGTGTGTGAGTGTGTGTGAGAGAGAGGGAGAGAGAGAGAGTGTGGGTGTGAGTGTGTGAGAGTGTCAATATGTGGATCGGTATCAGTGTTTAAATGTCTGTTTGCTAGAGATGGCAATTTCGGCATCCAGGATCGATATACGTTTCGAAGTCGTCCGAAACTTCCAATTTTAAAGAGGGGTCGACGAAACTTTTCTCGAAACATCAGTCACGTGACAACGTGACTGATGTCAGCTTTCCAGCTGTTAAGGTTCTGCCAACAGGCTGTGTACAAACATTGTTTCGAAACATTTCGAAACATTGTATGTTTCAAATGTATGGAACCTGTTTTGAAGATTCGAAATTGCCTCCGTACTGTTTGACATTGAGGTGCTGCTGTCTGTTGATAACTAGAAATGGTAATTTCGGTACCCAAGATCGATACATTTCGAAGCTTCCGATTTTGAAGCGGGTCTACGACATGTCTCGAAACATCAGTCACGTGACCACCCTGCCAGCTTTCCAGCATTCTAGAGTTGCATTAAGGTTTCTGCCAGCAGGCTGTGCACAACCAATGTTTCGAAACATTTCGAAACGATGTGTTTTTCAAATATATCGAAACTATTTTGAAGATTCAACATTGCCATACCTGTTGATAACCTTTGCTGTGTAAATGTGTTACGCTTGCAGGGCCTAGTGTTGGGGGTGTATGAGAAGGAGGAAGAGGAGGGCAGCCTTCAGCTGACAGAGGCAGCTAAAACCTTCAACAGCTCTCTGTCTGGGAAACTGTCTGAACTGCTGCAAATGTCAGTCTGAATACCTGAACTAATACGCAACACAATGATACATAAGTTTGTTGCTATATGAATAGTACCAGAGGATTATCCATATTGGTCCAACGTTATTTTTACTGCTGACACTTAACGGGTATTCCACTAAACTTTTAAGTCTGATTTGACTTAATCATGTCAATTCAATTGATTGTTGTGGTTAATAAACTGCTGTGTGGTTTTACTTTGTATTTTACAGCTCTGGATCAGCTCTAAAGAAAGGCAAAAGCAGAACATTTTATGGAATCCACAAGGTAACAAAGTGTGAAATAAGATTAAGAAAACTCTTGTCTTGTCAGCATGTGTAATCTTCCTGTTGTTTTCTCCAGGACTTCCCGTGTGTGGTTGTTGTCGGTTTGGGTAAGAACAAGTCAGGTGTGTGTAGGGCAGAGAACTGGGACACCAGGAAAGAGAACATCAGACAGGCAGTATCAGGTAAGACCATACATTGCTTGGCTGGCTGCCTAGAGGTTTTAATGCATTTTTACCTCACTGCTGTTTGTTTTTTGTTTTTTTCTGTGTGATTAGCTGGCTGCAGGCTACTTCAAGACCTGGAGGTCAAGCATGTGGAAGTGGATGACTGTGGTGATGCCCAGTCAGCAGCAGAAGGTGCTGTTCTGGGTTTGTTTCAGTATGACCAACTTAAAACCAAGAAGAAGACCAAAGTAACACCACAGCTTCATGGAAGGTAGATGAATGGACTATAGTTAAAGCTGTGCTCAATTAATTTCATACATCTACAGGGTAAATACAGAGTGTGTGTGTTCTTGTGCAGTGCTGACTTAACAGGTTGGGAGACAGGAGTGCGATATGCAGAAGGCCAAAACCTGGCGCGGCTACTCATGGAAGCTCCAGCCAATCACATTACTCCTACCATTTTTGCCAACACGATTGAGGAGAAATTAACACCACATGCTGAACGAGTCACAGTTCATAAAAGGTTTGTGCATCACTATCGATGTTTGCATGAACTCCAAATCCCTATATTAATCCAGTTATCAGTAAGACTATTCTCAGAAACTGCCATGTGGAAAACGTTTCTGATTGGCTATGAGCTCAGCTAGCTTAAGTCTGTATCTAATCTATGTGCAGTTAAATTAAGATGTAGAGTAGTTCCGTTTTAGTAGCAATACTGAAGAGCATTTTATACATGTATACTCCCTAATTAAACCATGAATCTAGTCTGTCAAATGTTTCACTTGCATAATGGGACTAATACAATAATTCACATTCTTCTTACAATTGACAAATCTGTTAGTGTCTCTTCTATCATTTTTGTGGCCTACAAACAGATGAAGGGAAATGTTTTTTTTATTGACATCCACTTGTCTCATATTATTTAGCCTGAAACAATAACACAGTCGATCCAAAATGTGTAAAAAGAGAGGGGGGTAAAGACAGGTGAGAACACGGAGGAAAAAGAAAACTTATGAGCCGTGTTATTTTGCAGGTCCCAGGCTTGGATAGAGGAGCAGCAGATGGGAGCTTTTCTCAGTGTGTCTAAAGGTTCAGAGGAGCCTCCTGTCTTTCTGGAGATACAATACAATGGTTCTCCTGACCGAACCCAGGCCCCACTGCTCTTAGTTGGCAAAGGCATCACCTTTGACAGGTAAACTGGAATACACTCATCAAACTCAGGTGGCTGGGAATATGTATCTAATGGACCACAGTGGAAACTGAACACATCTCACTTAATAATAATTTTATGATGCTCATACTACGCCTCCCTGTCTTTATCGGCAGTGGTGGTATTTCCCTGAAGCCATCTCTTTCTATGGATGCAATGCGAGCAGATATGGGTGGAGCCGCCACCGTGTGTGCCTCCATCGTCACAGCAGCAGCTCTTAAGCTGCCAGTCAACATCATTGGTGAGCCTGTTGACATGTAATACCCTCCACCATGTTCTGCCATCCATTATAAGTTGAGTTAGTGTGTGTGTGCTTGTTGCTTTATAGGGATTTTCATTGTTCAAAGGTGTTAAATTTGCAATAGTATGAAACAGAAAAAAGCAGAAAATTTTGATATTGGAGAAATTGGAATATGCTATTGTTGGGATTTTTCTGGAGAGTGACTGAAAAAATTGATTAACAGATTGATTAAGCCATCAGTTAGTCTTTAGTCCGTTTAATGTATTAGTCCTACTGTTTCATTGATTAAATCATCTACTGTCACAAAAACATCCATTTTCATTATTGTGCTTGGTAAGCTCACAATCAGGTGGGTCATATCATGAGAGCTTCTGTACAAAAAAAAAAAATCTAATCTCTTTAGCTTATTGAAGTGCTCTATTCACTTTAAAAAATCTGACAAAATGCTTTTACAAAGTTGACACTTTCTCTACATCTTGTGGCTGCTTTCCTTTAGCTTTGTAAGTAAGCTGGCAGAAAATAATTGCAGCAGTGTGTGTGACAACCACCTGTGTGTTTCCTGTATGTGTCATTATTCAATCAGGTCTGACTCCCCTGTGTGAGAACATGCCCAGTGGAAAAGCTACTAAACCTGGAGATGTTGTTACTGCCAAGAATGGAAAAACAATCCAGGTGGGTGGACTAACAGGACTAACAGTTATTTGTCTGTGTCTTTATTGTGTGTTTGTGCGTGTGTTTATGTGCATCAACACTTTTGAATGGTTTTTGCTGTTCCAGGTTGATAATACAGATGCTGAGGGCAGATTGATCCTAGCTGATGCGCTCTGTTATGCGCATACCTTCAATCCCAGAGCCATTGTCAATGTTGCTACACTAACAGGTGGGATAACAACAGAACATAAAAGTTTTCTATGTCTCAAGTCTTCATACTTAAGTTTTTCTTTTATTCTTACGTTCTTCTCAGTCAGGTGACCATTTTGTAATTTCTTTGTGCTGGGACATTCATGAAATGCAAAAACTGATGTGTTATGATAATTCATGTCAATGACCACACTGAGCAAAGGCTGGTGGAATTTGTTCCTGGTGCAGTATGTAATGTCACAGTTAAAAAACAAAACAAAAAAACAATTAAATGCTCATATGTCAACTAATACATAATACATCATACCACTTATAAAACAGGACAGCAAACCTAACTCAGTATACAGTTAAAGATGGATTTGTTGTGACATTAAAAGCCACACTGTCATACAACATATAAACAGCAGCATAACAGTATCAACATAAAGTAAAAGAGGTGAAATTTGTCTATTAGAGAGGAGTAGATACGGGAATTAGATAAGGGCTGCATGACTTTTACTTTATTTTATGAGACTTGTACTTGATTGTGTTTAAAGCTGATATGTTTCACCATTAAAACATACAGTATAAGTTTAAATATTAAAAGATGGCGTGTTCTCTCTCTCCAAGGGGCAATGGATGTAGCTCTAGGCTCAGCAGCAACTGGAGTATTCACAAACTCAGACTGGCTCTGGGAGCAGCTGCACAAGGTAGAATATACAGTATGCACAACACACACACGCACACATCTCTCATAGATGCTGTGTTGACAAGGGATTTACGTTGTGTGTGTGTTTGTATGTGTCTTTAGGCTAGTGTTGTGACAGGTGACAGAGTGTGGCGGATGCCTCTTTTCCAGCACTACACTACACAGGTGACTGACAGCCAGCTGGCAGATCTCAACAACGTTGGCAAGTATAGCCGGTACGTATCTGACTGCTCTCAGTGAGCTTCTTCAGCTACAATTTGTCTTTACACTCACCTAACTAGCGTGGCTGTTCTTTTCTAGTTCTGGCGGTGCATGCACAGCAGCTGCATTCCTCAGAGAGTTTGTCACAGCTGCCCATTGGGCCCATCTGGATATTGCAGGAGTGATGGCTAATAAAAATGAAATTCCCCACCTGAGAAAAGGCATGTCTGGAAGGCCAACACGCACACTGGTGGAGTTTGCTGCTGGGCTGGCCCACCTTGGCTAAGAGATGGACATAAAGTCAGATGGCACACAGTCTATAACAGGAGTTCCCTTTCTTTGAACACGTCAAGAAAAGTGGAGCAAGATTCAGTGGTGATCTCGCCACACTAAGAGAGAATTCCTAATGGTCAAGGTTTAACGTCCATGTAAATGTAACTGACTCCATCTAGTCCTCTTTCAGATAAGATGGATGTACAGTACACTACTTAGTTGCCATTATCAAAGCTGTACGACTTATTAATTTGTGTAAAATCGATTTATATTTTATTTCTGTACCAATGAACTAACCTGGGCCAATGACATGAAGATACAGCAAGTGCACCATTTTCTAGATGTTTCTAAACTTGTTTCCAGGCCACAATGCAAAATATAGTATGTTCAAAGTATCTTTATCATCATGCTGTTGTGATTTCATCTGAAAAAGCCAAGAAGCTGAGTGGAAAAATCCCACACTGACATTCACACGACATATATTGAATTAATAAAATATGTACTAATGAACTTCTGTGTTTAGGCATTTCTTTACAGCTCACAGTCAGTGTTTTAAAATTTACAGTCTGAGATCCAAATGCAAACAAAAGGATCACCCAAAAAAATAAAAACACAGGTTTGGAATCTGCTACCATTCTAAACTGATTGGCAGATCTTTAAACACACAGACTAACACTTGAGAAAACCCATATCCAAGTATATTACTATAAGGCAGGAAGATGATCTTTCACCATTAAGATAAGCTCAATTGTGTAATTTAACTCGAATTTACGTGGTCAAAAAAAAAAAGTAATTCNCCATTAAGATAAGCTCAATTGTGTAATTTAACTCGAATTTACGTGGTCAAAAAAAAAAAGTAATTCAAGCAAAGCGTGCTGAGAGTCAGAATAGCAACAGTGACATTTTGAGCGTAGGGGGCGCTGTTGAACGCTACACAAAAATCGGCCGTTTGCGCATGCGCGAACCGGAAAGACAAGCTGAATTGAAAATGGCGTCGTCCGTGGGTGGAATGTTTCCCGGCCAGCAGCCTCCTGGTGGTCTTCCCGTTGGGGTTCCAAGTGGACCGGGCCAGCCGGCTTTTCCTGGTACTGCTAACAGGGTTCCGGGAAACAACACTCTGGTGGACGAACTGGAGGCCTCGTTTGAGGTAGAGAGCCGTGAGCTTCCTCCAGTTAGCGCTGTGTGCTAACTGTGTGCTGTGTTGTTAGCTAACTAGCATAACCAGTGAATGTTAAGTTTAATTTAGCAGTTTGTCACACAGGAAGGCTACAAGTTTAGTGTAAATAACAGCGGCTTTAATGAGGAAATCACGTGCAGGAAAAGCATGGTACAGTTTTATTAATCCAAAAACACTTCTAGAGTCTGAAAGACCATCATTATCAACGAAAACGAACTAAAACCAAAAATTGCATTAATTAAAATGTTAATCTAATATTAAGTAAAACGAATCTAGATCATAACCCCCTTTTTAAAAACTAAAGTTAAATTGGAGTTTAAAGCAACCATTAACGAAAATTATTTTTTTTAAAAACAGACTGAAACAATAAACATTAGTTTTGTTTTCTTCTCCATCGGACTTAAATACGTCAATACGTATTATAACTTCTGTGGTATTTTCATTATTGTTAGTAGCAGTGGTGGTATACAGTGAGTTTTATTGTACTTTTATTTATTGTATTAATTTGATCTGTAAGTAAAACTAAATTGCATGGGTTACTTATATAATATAATATTTAGCTCACGTCATTCATGCATGGAAGAGCCAAAATATTAGAAACATGGTACAACGTGATGTAGTCCAATAAAACAACAACACAGACTTCAGCCTCAAAAATGACCATAAAGCTGAATCAGCACCTCTCTGACACTTTGCCAACAACAGCTAAAAATAGTTAGTTTCATAATGTATTTATTACAGGACTGTTGTATTGAATTTTATTACAATTAACAAGTGTTTCTATTTTTCTGCCCACTGAATGTATGGTATGTCAGACGTTGGGTGGTGAAGGTTGGGTGGAGGAGTTCTAGAGGTTGTTGGGGTTTTAGGCTCATTGAGACCACCAACTCTACCAGGACTGTCAGTTCACACAGGTTACACTGTGGACTGTAGCTGACCTTTAATGCAGACTTTTGCTAGTTGGTAGGCTTAGAAAGTTCAGCTGTGCTCTTTACCTAGAGGAGTAAATAGGAAGACCATTCAATTACAAACTGTTAGGCCCATAAAGGGAAATTTACTAATGTTGCTCTCTGCATCCATCCCTCAGGCTTGCTTTGCATCCCTGGTAAGCCAAGATTATGTCAATGGAACTGACCAGGAGGAGATTCGAACTGGTGAGTCAGTGTTTTTCAGTGTAGATTTATATAGATTTATGTAGATCTCATAATGTAGTTGATATTGAAGCATTTACCTGTGTGTTAATTGCAGGTGTGGACCAGTGCATACAGAAGTTTCTGGATGTGGCGAGGCAGACAGAGTGCTTCTTCTTACAGAAGAGGCTTCAGTTATCTGTGCAGAAACCAGAGCAGGTGGTGAAAGAGGTAAATGAGTGCTCAGCTTTACATTCTCATCTTTCTGCATAGCAGGAAGTGACCTTTTTCAGCTATTCTTCACTTCTTTTCCCATCATATAATTCAGCTTGTGTGGTTGAAATTTCTGGTTCCCTTGTAAAATTACTTTTGACTTGGCCTGTGTCAGTACTAACTAATGTTACTAACATCCATTATCATTAAGGTGCAAACACAGTAATAGTAAGAAATTCAGTTTTTTCCCATTTTAATTTAAAAGTGAAATTTTGCTTCATTTATTAAACTCAAAACAGTTGGACAGTTGGATGTCATCCAATGTGTTAAAAACAAAAAGTGTATATAGATGTTTAGAGTAGCAACCATTGTCGGTGCAGGAAGGGGATGAGAAAGTGAAAGCAATTGTGGGTATAAGAGATCTGTAAACAGGCTACAGAAAATACATTATTGTAGTTACAGGTAGGAGAATTTCCTGGTGTATGTCGAATAGCAGCTGTGATTCAAATACAGAGTGACAGTGTTAGGAAAGTCTATTTGCACACATCTGTTCCTTAGTCATTGTTTCAACATTGATCCAGATTAGTTCGCTCTCCTCCTGTCTCTTTAAAAACACACCACCTCCACTGCTGCCAGCACAGATGAGTGATGAGGTTTGGCAGTCGACATGGACAGAGGCGAGTNCCACCTCCACTGCTGCCAGCACAGATGAGTGATGAGGTTTGGCAGTCGACATGGACAGAGGCGAGTGTAAGGAGAAAACTATTTACAGAGCGGTCAGTCACTGCAGAAAACAGATGTGACTGTTGAAACATGGGTACAGAGAAGTTATAATGAATCTGAATCTAAGAAATGAGCTTTTCACGCCTTTCAGACTGTCCAAATAGACCGTCTGAAGCAGCAGGTAACAAGCTGAAGCGTCTCTCAGTCATCTTAGATTCTCAAACCCCTTGTTGGAAACCACTATCTGTCCTGGCTTCTCTGGCATTGCTTTTATTTATTTGACATGCGGTAATGACTCTGTGTTCACGTGTTGTTACTCATTATTTGCTCATGTCTGCCTCGCTCTTTTCTCACACACATTTTCTCTCTCACTTCAGGACGTGTCAGAGTTGCGTAATGAGCTACAGAGGAAAGAGTTGCTGGTTCAGAAGCACTTGTCCAAACTGCACCACTGGCAGCAAGTGCTCGAGGATGTGAGCCTTCAGCATCGCAAACCCACAGACCTGCCCCCTCCAGGACCACTAGCCTTTCTGGAACAGGCTTCTGCTAGTCTCCCCCCTGCTCCTTTAAAACCAAACTAACACACAAATACAGTACACACCACACACATCACGTGGTGCCCGCTGCTGTGAGGAAGCTGGAGAACAGTCTAGTAGCTCTGCAGCTGGCTCTGAGCTCAGTGCCTCCTGAGGGGAATCTTTTCTTTATTTCAGCTCAGATTCAGTACTTTGAAGTTTTGTAAATATTTGTTACATTTTTATACTGTAAAGGAATAAAATTTTGTCTTTTGAATCTCACAGAATCCTCATTTATCTTTTTCATGACACATTTTGATAGATTTAAATAACAGGTCAAATGTTGTACTTTTCCAATATGAGAGACTTCTGTGATGTTTTTAGTAGAATTTAGTTAAATATGCAAAAATCACAATATCTATGTACTTAAGTTATATCAGTACTAGCCAAGATAATACCATGACTTAAATTCTGTCACTTTAGAATTAAATGATCACGAGAGAAATTATTTAGGAAACCTGCAGCAGCCAGGACTGACAATGTGTTATCTCTAATACATGCAGTGTGTTCACACATAACAGACTTGTTCTACTGAGCTTCACAGCTATCGGCTGTCCACTGACAGTACAGCCAGAAAAACGTGTTGCAGATGGGCTTGTTTTGATGAAACAGAGGTCTGCGATCCTGACATGAGAATGTTACGGAACACAGATCTATCATTTCATGAGCTGGTTAAATACATTAAGGTTTCTAAATGTTTTTGTGAAAGGGATCCTCAAATATACACCAACTGTACATACAACATGTCCAAACAATGTATTGCAAGCAAATATTATTGACTAATACTTGTTTAACACTGACATACTAGCATATAGGATATAGCATATAGCAGCTGTGCAATAAGAAATTTCAATAATCACAGTAAACTTGATTTTGGTGATTTGTAGGTGAAGAGATGTCTATTTAAAAGCAGGGTAAATTTGGTCATAACGTGTTTTAGGCTTCTAGATTAAACATAACCGTTGTTTCGTGTATTTTACAAAGGAGCTGTACATTTTGAAGTATACAGAAGGCATTGAAATGCAGTTGTATGAAAAACTCTTCAACCAAAATTATGCTTTGCAGACCACTGATGTATCCCTTACTTTTCTTAATTCATGTTTAATTTTTTGTTATATGCTTAAATGCATAGTAATTTAAATTCTTAGGAATTTGTGAATTTTGCTGTTCAAATTTTCTGTAGCTTTTTTTTTTTTTTTAAACCATACTGTCATCTCTGATTTAAGGCTAATATTGGTTGTGACTCTGAAATATGAATATCAGTATCAGGCTTACAGTAAATAGCCAGTTGTGGGACTTTATATATTTTTAATACATTCTGTAAGATGAGATGAGATGAGATAAGATAAACCTTATTAATCCCACACTGGGGAAGTTTACTTGTTACAGCAGCTTTAGGTTCAGAGTACAGGGAAACAAGTGATAAAAATATAAAAAATATAAAGTAGAGAAAGTACAATATAAAAGGACATACAAAAAAATATATAAATACACTGTGCATCAGTGAAGTACAAAAAAAATATAAAAGAACAACATATATACACTATATACATCATGGATTGCACAACAGGATTTCACCTGGTTATTAATAATTGCACTGCACAATCCCCAAGTATAAATAAATGCAACAGAAAACAACTGTAAATAAATATGACTTATGGTATTGAAAGAGGTGACAGAAGGTGACAGGTGACATGAGTGAATTAGCTGTGGTGAAAACATTAGTATATATACCAGTGATTCTGTATACAGAAGTATAGAGCATATACCCGCTGAAACGTCCCCCCCTCCCACTGCCACGGTGAGTCTTCCACAGCTAGAGGGAGACAGTGTTTTCTTGTGGGACGCCTTGGTTGCTCAGAGGACCGTCTTTGCTGATATGTCCTTGTTTGTGGGTTTTAATCAGCGATTGGAAAATAACAGGTAGCCTTTCCCGTCCGTCTCTCGCACACATAAACCCACGAGTGAAGGAAATAGAGGAAAAATAAAGCCTGGGTCTGTGAGCGCTGCACCTCTGGCGTGTTTCTTTCACGTTTTTTCAGCCGACACAAGAAGCTGTCCGCTGACTACAACACCGGGGCTGAACAGCAGCGTGGTTGTACGGCGTGTCACCGCAGTGGACTGTACATATGAAGCCGTCTGCTGTGGGGCTCACCGCCCCTCGGCAGCCGCAGCTTACCGTGATTTACGCCTGATCAGACCCACGACACAGGACACTGTGGATATGGAATGGTGCTTGCCGCTGGCCCAAGTTTTCAGCCTCTGAAAAACACCGGAATCATGGACAGTCATCCGCTGTGAGTGCAGAAAGCTGTCTTTCTTTATGCGTGCGTGTGTGCGTTCTCTCTCTCTCTCTCTCTCTCTCTCTGTGTGTGTGTGTGTGTGTGTGCGTGTGCGCGCGCGTGTTGACGTTTCCCAGTGGCTGCTTGACTGATGGTGCCGCATTGACAGAAGGCGGCCAGCCCCGGTGTGGCTGACCGGGGGACTGTGCGCTGATCCCCGCAGCCTGCTGTCATCTGGACCGAAGAGCTTTATGGTTGTGTCATGTGGCATATTTGTCAGGATCTTAGTTGTCTGTTTCTGAGTAGATGTACTGAATGCTACGCAGCCATCTCTCTCTCTCTCTCTCTCTCTCTCTCTCTCTCTCTCTCTCTGTGTGTGTGAGAGAGAGAGAGATAGGGAGGGAGAAAAAAAGGGCCACATGATTTTTCCACCATAATGACCTGTGTGTGTGAGAGAGTGAGTGAGTGAGGGGGGGGGGCGTACTTATTAGAATGTGCAGTACATACAAATGAAGGATGTGTGGGTGTGTACCACAACTAAGGATTCTTTCATTATCAACAAAGCTATTGATTCTTTTTCGATTAATCAGTTTACCGTTTAGTTAAGAAAATGTCAAAAACCATGACTAATGCTCATTACAAGTTTTGAGAGCCTAAATGATGTCTTCAAACTGCGTATTTAGTTTGGCCAGTAATCTAAAAACCGCTTCCTAAAAGGGTTCAGTTTATAATGGTATGACACATAAGCACATGTTCATCTGAGAAATTGGAACCAGAATATATTTGGCATTTTTTTCCTGGATAAGTGATTGAAATACTTAATCAATTATCAAAATTGTCAATTATCAATTATTTTTCTATCAGCTAAGTGATCAGTTAAATAATTAAATAACTTTACTGTTAAATATGTCTTTTTAAATGGCACTGCTGTATCAGTCCACCATGGGATGAGGAGCATAATCTACAAATTCAGGTTTAATGTGCATGTGTGTGTTCTGTGAGTATATATATTATATATATATATATGTGTGTGTGTGTGTGTGTGTATACTGGTATATATACTTTCAGAATTTCTGTGACTGTGTTGGCAGTGTAGTTACAAGTAAATAATACAATTTTAAAAAAACCCTTTGAGGTAACTAAACCACAGTTACAGACACTGACTAATAATATGTCATATTCGCACACATGCCAACAAGCAATATTTGTCACCCTCCTCCTTACTCTACATCAACTTCAGCTTGATTTAATTTCTGTGTGTCATTAGATGTTATGATTTTTATTACTCACGAATTAGCTCTCTTGGTGATGACTGACATTCAGCCTACTATAATCCATCTAAAACAGTGTTTGCAAAAGTAATTAAAGTTATTATTTTACAATCACCCTATATGTAATGTATGTATGTAAAGAAAGCAGTTGTCATATAGCTAATATTGCCTCAGTAACTACCTGGCAGTAAAATGATCTTGATATGCAGCATTCTCTGTCTATGCATAAGATTGAGTGCTGTATGTGTGTACTGTTCCTTTCAGGTGCACTCGGCTTTGTCCACATGTTTTGGACAAAGAGGATGGAGTAGAGAGGCAAGGTCCTGTCACTCTCAATCCACGGCACATGAGGAAAGCCTTTAAAGTCATGAACGAGCTGCGCAGGTAAATACTCATGTCATCACTCCCAGTCCTTCAATTAACTATAAGAACTTTAGTCATATTTTCTTATTTCTCCATCTCTGTCTCCATTCATGCACACAGCCAGAGCCTGTTATGTGATGTGACCATAGTGGCAGAGGATGTGGAGATTGCTGCTCACAGGGTGGTTCTAGCTGCTGGAAGCCCCTACTTCCATGCTATGTTCACAGGTAAGGACTGTCTTCTGACTGTCTTTACATCCCAAACAGTAGCTTCTAGTTCTTCTAGTACTTCTGGTTTCCAAAATAATCTCTCTAGTAATGCTGATGGACATACTACACAATAATTACCACTGCTGTGGTGATGGACAGGCAATGAGTATGTTTGCACCAACAGGTGAGATGGCAGAGAGCAGGGCAAAACGAGTGAGGATAAAGGAGATGGATGGTTGGACTCTGGGCCTGCTGATAGACTACATCTACACTGCAGAGATACAGGTCACAGAGGATAATGTGCAGGTAAACACACACACATATTTCTATTTACTGTATATTCATGTATTATCTGAAAGACCATGTTCTTTTATCCCACTGGTCAGATCACACTGCATTAAAATGTAACACTGGTCAATGGAAACACAGATCTTCATGTGTGGGTTTTTGTCTGATTACTGTAACCAGATTGGAGTTGCCCTTGGTTCTCCAAAACTGCATCATTTCTGGGGCATTCTTAAAATAATCCTCCAGTAAACAAAAATGTTCTGTGTAGAACAGAGCGAGAGGTTTTTACGTTTTGCTTGTGAATCACAACCTTAGCAGTATTAGATTTAATTATTGTTGTTGTTATTGTGGGACTGAATTACTGGTATGTTCAATAGGAAATGGTGCATTCCCCTAGCACTTACATTCCAACCTGTTCTTACCTTCCTGCTGTGGGTTTTTTCCATTCACATACACACACTTAAAGACATTTAAAAACCTAACTAAGTGCATATAAGGCCATATAATCAGCTTTCTCAAACAGAAATGTAGCTGTGTTAAGCATGTAATTCCCGAAAGCTTACAAGGTAGACCTGAAAAAAAGGTTTCTAACATCAGACTGCTGCCAAAACTGGAAATAATAATTATTATTACAGTGCATGTAAGTACACTGAATATGTTGCAAGTATTAGTTTCTGTAGGTAGGGTCTGGCCACAGTTTAAGTTCCTCAGAGTAGATTTTTTATACTTGTGCCTTGTGATTTTTTTTTCACATGTAAATTCATTCTTGGTGTGGAAAAAAAAAAGATTTCAAATAAACCCTACTGTTATTTCAGAATATTTGATCTTATACTGCAGCTCACACATGCATTTTAGCAGAGAGGTCTTGTAGCAGTAACGGGCACTAATAGCCATTTTGGGTAATCACATGTGCAATTATCTGACTATATGATGGTCTTTCTCCACAACAGGGCATCCTGTCGCTTCGTAAATTAATTTATTTGTATTACAAAGCACCAAACTTAGCACGTTATGCTGGCTGCATTTTGTGTGTCTGTGTATGTTTCATAGGCACTGCTTCCTGCAGCAGGACTTCTTCAGCTGAATGAGGTGAAAAAGGCTTGCTGCGAGTTTCTGAGCTCTCAGCTTCATCCATCCAACTGTCTGGGAATACGAGCCTTTGCTGACCTCCATGCCTGTTCTCAGCTCCTTTCACAGGCCAACAGTTATGCAGGTTTGTCTATGTAGAGAGAGAGAGAGAGAGAGAGAGAGAGAGAGAGAGAGTAACGTGGCTCTTAATGTTCTACTAAAATACTACTAAAATAGGCTTTTGTGTGTTCTGGAGGATGTGGGACAGTGAACAAGACAGAATGAGGACAGTTGAGGCAGTAATATAAATGAATCCCCACACTAAGTACAAAAGACAAAGCAAGACAGGTTTTAATTTCTGCAAGAGAGAAACATGTTGAATGTTGTGTTTGTGCTGACAGAGCAACATTTTACTGAGGTGGTTGGGAGTGAAGAGTTCCTCAATTTGGGAATGGAGCAAGTTTCCAGCCTGATCGCCAGCGACAAACTCACCATTCCTACGGAGGAGAAGGTATTTGCTCACAAACCCTGCACATTCTACACAGTACAGGATAACACAATCAGTCTGCTGTGGTTAAATGTGTGTACATTCCTGTGTAGGTGTTTGAAGCAGTGATAGCTTGGGTTAACCATGATAAAGATGTCCGCCAGGAGCACTTGGCTCACCTGATGGAGCATGTTCGTCTGCCACTCCTCTCCAGAGAATACCTTGTGCAGGTACATTTACCTTCTTTGATAAGTCCTGCTGTTAAGCAAAATTCACATGTTATCTGTTGTCATAGGGAATTGAGCTGAACTTTAAGCAATGCAGCACTGATTTGTTGTAGTATCTTTGTTTGTTTGCTTGTGCCTGATTCAAGATTGCATGTTTTGATCAAAGTACAGCCCTGACTGATGTCCGCTGCATTGTACTGCCTTTGTACTGCCTTTGTACATTGTTTATTTTTAATTGTTTTCCTTTGCTAGCTTCTGTTGCTTTAGCATACAGGCAAGTAAATATTGCATTTTCATGTTGCAGTTGCCGACGTGCAGCCAGGCAGTATGTTGCTATCAAGATGTTGTCCAACTGTGTGTTTTTTTTTGTTTTTTTTTTTGTCCTCTCTTGTTGACAAGTGATTGGATGGTGAAACATAACTAACACACATCAGGTCATCATGTCTTATCTCTTTTTAGCGCTGTATAACATTATATCTATCTATCTGTCTATCTATCTATATATATATATATACTGTATATGTAGAATCGGATTGTGATCTTTTTGCCTTGATTTTAGTTCAGTTACATCACAACAGTTCATTTCTATCAGATATGTCTGAATATACCAGTATGTAAATCCTGTTGGCTAATTGGCTCTTCTCTCTCTGTTAGCGGGTGGAGGAGGAGTCTCTGATTAAGAATAGTAGTGCATGTAAAGACTATTTGATTGAAGCCATGAAGTATCACCTACTGCCAGCTGACCAGAGAGCTCTGATGAAGACTGCACGCACACGCATGAGGACTCCAGCCTGCTGTCCTAAGGTATGAACACAGTCTGTCTGCTTTATGTCTTCACAGCAGAAAAGAGATGAGGATTTTTGTCAAATGATCAGGAAAATAATTATAGCTCTACAAAAAAAAAAAAAAAAAAANAAAAAAAAAAAAAAAAAAAGCTGACTATTTTATTTGAAATTTTTTCAGTGTAAATGTTTGGTACTGTACACAAGCTCATTGTGTGATTATGTTCATGGTATAATCATGAAGTAAGAACATCCTGTCTTTTCAAGAACATGAATTAGTTATTTATTGATATGTTCCAATGCTTATACATAAAACACTGTGCATATTCAGTGTTAGCTACATTAAATGAAGGCTTACAGTGGGGTCCAAAAGTCTGAGACCACTGTGAAAATGCTTCTGTTTTGCATTCTTTTTGAATTTAATACAAGATTGTTCATTACAAATGATAATATCATCTTAACAATTTGAGTGAAAAGTTGAATCTTTTAAAAATTTACATGAATTTCAGAATATCTTAGTATTTGGTATGCCCACCTTTTGGTTTAATGACAGCGTGCACTCCAGCTGGCATGGACTCCACAAGTTTGTGCAAAACCTGATGACCCAAGTTATCCCAGCATGNCACTCCAGCTGGCATGGACTCCACAAGTTTGTGCAAAACCTGATGACCCAAGTTATCCCAGCATGAATGACAGTGTTCCAAAGAGCTTCTTGTGATGTCAGACTTTGTGATTATTTCCAGATTTACATGGAAAACATCACGGATTTTCAATGTGGTCTCAGATTTTTGGACCCCACTGTATGTAATGTGGAAGAAGATGAAAATGAAACTTATACCTATTGCCCTTTATTTAATGGGCTCAAAAGTCTGATTCACATTTGCAAATGTCTGTCTGGTTAGATGTTCATGAAAGACTGGATCTGAGAGTAAAAGTGGATTATCTGAAAAGCCTGGTTATAACAATGTAGTACATATTATGTGGAACAATATCAGTATCAGACACTGATTATGACATGTAATATATACTGTATGTTTCTTGTAAGCACATACAGGCTGATGTGGACTGCATGACACTGAAATAACACCAATCATTCAGTCATTGTTTTGCATAATTGGACTAGTGGGCCATCATTCATTATGTAATAGCACTGCTATTTATATTTGAAATGGTTGTGTTCAGGTGATGGTAGTAGTTGGAGGCCAGGCTCCCAAGGCCATCCGGAGCGTTGAATGTTTTGACTTTGAGGAGCAGCGATGGTACCAGGTGGCTGAACTCCCCACCAGGAGGTGCAGAGCAGGTAAGAAACAAGAATGATAATAACAAAAACTGTGGTATCATCTGTCTTTTTAATATCACCTGACACATCTGGTCACCCAGGCTGCATTATACTTGGCATCAAGGCTGTGAACTTGCTCTCCGCTGATATTGGGGAGCGACACTTCAGGAGACATTAAAATCAGATCCTACGGTAGAATGCTGGTGGTGGTGCAGCTTGTGGAATGCTACGAGCAGGTAGCAGTAGTACATCCAGATTAGCTGCAAGTGACAGGTGCAGTAGTAACATGGCAAGAAGAGAAAAAAAATGAGCAGTATAAGTCATCTTAAAATAACTGCCTATTTTAAAGGATGTGTTGTGTTGCAGGGAGTCTGTCATGTCTGTGTAAGTGCAAACTCTGCCTGGAGAAGCCCACAGAATTTTTTTCATTTGTGTATGCTCTGGAATACAAACTAAAAACCCAAATTCTTAGCCTGTCTGGATTGTATTCATATCTGGCCTCCATTTCATCTGATTTTATTTTATTTTTTAAATCTTTATTTCGGTCTGTAGCACACAAAAAACAAAATAAAAACAAATATGTGAATGCTCCCAACAAACATACCTCCAAAACACACAACCCCAAGTAACAAACCAACAAATCAGAGAAAAAAAAAAAAACTATCTTACCAGCTACCGAAAAGGCGGAGGCTGAAGCTAAAGCTTATTACACCTACCCTTCTCACATTTCAGCATTTACTAAACATCGTAAACATTATTAGCATGTGCCTTATAGGCAATAGTCCACATCATCTTAGCAATAATTGTATAACATTTATATGTCCATGAGTTTCCAACAAAAGGTGTCAGACCAATATTTCTTCATACTTCTTCACTACATTCAATTTAAACGGGGGGGCTGTAATTTAATAAACAGAGGGTTTGATGGTTCTCGATAATTACTTCTGCTGATACTCTTTTGCAGCCTGAAAATTTGATTGGTATGAGGTTTTTTTGCATTTCCCCAAATCTCTGCAATTCATGAATTTAAATGTGTTCACAATCTGGATTTTGCTAGCAGTGTGACTCATTTACCACACCCAGGCTATGCTGTGAAGACATGAAAGAAAACAAATCATAGGACAAACTGCCCATTGCATCAATAAAAGAGAGCTTTTCACACTCCTCTTCTTGGACATCAGGATACACTATAAAAACACTGCAGGTTTATATACAGTAAAAGCACCATTAGTGCTGTTCTCTCTTTCAGGCCGTGTGAAGCAAGACAACAAACCAAAAAAAACCCATCTCTAATGTGGATATATTAATGTACACTTTTTGTAGTTTTCTATTTCTTTAATTTGTGTTTACCTACAGTATGTGATCCCTCTGTTGTTGTCCTTAGGTGTGGTGTATGTGGGTGGATGTGTGTACGCAGTTGGTGGTTTCAACGGTTCTTTACGTGTGCGGACGGTTGACTGCTATGACCCAGTGATGGACCGCTGGACCAGTGTGAGCAGCATGCAGGATCGACGATCAACACTAGGGGCTGCTGTGCTGAATGGACTGCTGTACGCTGTCGGAGGCTTTGATGGTAGCACAGGTACTCTTCTGCATGTGTGTTATTACAGTAACTATTAAAGAAATGATTTGTTGGCAGCAGGGTAGAGTTGTGATTAAAGGACCATACCAGAGGTCATGCATGTTTGAGCCTAATATATGTAATTTTCATACATGTTACATTACTGACAACCATTTCCCAAAGGATAAAACCGTATTTCAGCTTTCCTGATATTTTGCAAAATCTCTTAATCTTTCAAAATCAAATATTCAAGTGATACACCCACCTTAAAAATCGATGATTCACCTGCTAATAGTTACGCAGCCTTATGAAGTCACGGTCGTTTAAATGTTTTGACAAACTTCTTTTATATATATATATATATATATATATCCCCAGTGGAGACATACATTCACGCCACACCTTTTATTGTGCTTAAACACTAAACTTACGTAACTTCAAAAAAACCTGAGTACACATCTTGTTTGCAATGATGGATACCTTCCCAAGAACGTTTCAAGTATCAACAAGTCGATTTTAATAGTGTACCAGAATGAACTGAAACCAATGACGGTCTGGAAGGTAGAAAAAAAAATTAATTCACCTTTCCAGTGGTATGCTTTGAGAAATGATTGTCAGTAACATTACATGTATGAAAATTGAATATATTAGGCTCAAACANCTTTGAGAAATGATTGTCAGTAACATTACATGTATGAAAATTGAATATATTAGGCTCAAACATGCACGATCACTGATATAGTCCTTTAAGACCTTACCTGAACTGGATTGACTGGATTCAAAAGCATTACAGCTTTCATCTATCCTGCTGATGTCTTCTTGATGAAAACAGAACCCCCACCAAATATAAATTTATTGTTTGTTAATCAACCAAGCATTCCACAAAGTGATTGGTCTTGGTGCTGTTGATAATTTTTGAGTTTGCAAACCTTTCTGTTTGCAGGTTTGTCTACAATTGAGTCCTACAACGCAAAGACAGATGAATGGTTCCACGTATTACCCATGAGCACCCGGCGCAGCAGTGTAGGAGTGGGTGTTGTAAACGGTGAATACATTTCTCAGTTCACTATTCTGTCCAGCATTTAGGGCTACAGATTCAGAGGATTTAAAAAATAGCAGAAATTCCTTGCTGTAAAGTAGCCTTGCAGTAAATGCAATTTTGGTGAAGCTCTAATGGTTGTCATTGAGACTGATAGTAGAGGTAGTTTGTCATAAACAGATGCCATTTATGTGTTTCAGGGATCTTGTATGCAGTCGGGGGTTATGATGGAGCAACCAGGCAATGCCTGAGTACTGTAGAAGCGTATAATCCGAAAAGCAACACATGGAGCTACATTGCTGAGATGGGCACAAGACGTAGTGGGGCAGGTATGTGTGTATTCATGACCTTATGTCACGTGGATGTGTTGCTTTGTCTCGATACTGTTACAAGTGTAAAAGCACAGAACTCTTGGGGGAACAGAACCCAATATGCTGTACCAATGGTCGAAGAAGGACACAAAAATTGGTGATATAAGGTTTTTTTTTCATCTGACAATTTAAACAACCTCATATTTGCCACGTTTGAGAGCTTGAAATGAAGGAACACATCTGAAATAAGAGTTCCCTAATTTGGAGATATAAACTCTTATACTCAAAAAAAGATAAATAAGACACAAAGATCTTGTGAAAATAAATAGTTAAATAGATAATAATAGTTTAAATGTCTTCAAATACCTTTCAGATTGAATCTAATTCTTTCTAGGTGAAGGGTACCTGACATTTCCTGATGCCAGTGCTATACTTTCATATTATTTCCAGTATTGAAATAGAATTTTCTTTGTTATTATAAGCCCATAACAAATACTGCTTGTGTAGTTTTGTTTTTCATTGGGCATGTGTCAAATGTCTTCATCAGGTGTCGGTGTGCTAAAAGGCTTACTGTATGCTGTGGGGGGACACGACGGCCCACTGGTGAGGAAGAGCTGTGAAGTGTATGACCCAGCCTCCAACAGCTGGCGACAGGTAGCTGACATGAACATGTGTCGACGCAATGCAGGTAAGGAAGATAAGAAGGTGGATTGTAAAATGGTCCTCATGGCTGTAAGATATCCATTAACTGTGTGTATGTGTGTGTTTCAGGCGTATGTGCTGTAAACAACTTACTGTATGTGGTGGGTGGAGATGATGGAAGCTGCAATTTGGCCTCTGTGGAGTTCTACAATCCAAACTCTGATAAATGGACACTACTGTCATCCTGTATGAGCACAGGACGCAGTTATGCAGGTCTGTATGTCACACAAATGACCACACTGAAAACACACTGAACACCTGAATACACACTGAAAACCTGCTGCATCGTCACACACCAGCAAGTGACATTAAGTTAACATTTGCATTCAAATGGCAGTTAGAGGTTGAACTTTAGATACGCTAGCATTCAAAACTTTGGAATCGCCCAGAAATTTTCGTGTATATAGCATTCATGTCATAACATTCTTTTTATTTGATAAAATTGTTCCATTCATCAAACTTTAAATTCAGCAAACCTCCATTTGCAGCAATTACAACTTTGCAGCCCTGTGGCATTCTAACTCTCGGTTTTTGAAGATATTCAGGGGAAATTTCAGCCCAGGCCTTCTGTAGCTCTTCCCTCCACCTTGCTTGACATCAAGCACTCCTCCAGCAGCCTGTCATTTGCTCTGTGCCTCACATACATTCTCCTCCTTGATCCAAACACTTCAAACTTACACTCATTTGTCCATCGTTCTCTTTTCCAGTCATCCACTGTCCAGTGTTTGTGTTCTTTAGCCCATTTTAAACTTTTCTTTTTAGTTGCCAGTTTCAGACCTGGATTTTTCTGTGAAACTTTTCCTTTGAGACCAGCATCACGGAGTCGTCTTTTCACTGTTGCAGATAACACTGATATTTGCCACATACTATTTAAAGAAGCCGCTAAATGAAGACCTGTAAGGCATCCATTTCTCAAACTGCAGACTCTGATGTATTTAGTCTCTTGAGCAGTTGTGCATCTGGGCCTTCTGCTTCTTTTCCAGGCCTGGTTAGATCCAGTTTGCCCTTTTCTTTCAAGACATGTTTGTATGAAATCTTCACTTTCTTGGAAATGTGATGCATGGAATAACCTTCATTTTGCAAAACAACAACAGATTGAGGTGTTATTTGAGAAAGCTGTTTTGTTTTGGCCATTTTTGAACCCAGAGTTAAATTTTAGGAATGCCAGTACCTTGCAACCCAAGTAAAGACAGTGCTTAATTGAACAGAACAATGGGTTTCAGGTGTGCTAACACAATTACAAAGGTGTCTCTAATGACTAATTAGCATTTAAGCATGATTAATTAAGGATGAGCTTAAAGAGTTTCTCATTAGGACACTAAAGTAATGGCTGCTGAAATGACCCCATTTGCATCAGTCCTGGCTACATGTTTAAATAATTTTAATGCCACTTTGTTGAATAAAAGTATCAATTTCTATTAAAAACATGAAAATGTATGGGTGATTCCAAATGTTGCACTCTAGTGTATGTAATATAGAGTATGTAAACTGCATACTAATGTTTATCAAATATTGCTGAATACACCTGCCCTAATAGAACTGCACTGTTCTGCTGATTAGAATTTTGCTCGTTATTTTGATATGTTTATTTGTGTTGGCAAAGACGTGTATACCCCACACCAGTATTTAATTTGGGCATGCAAATCTCACAACTTAACTGACAAATTTCCTTTTTAATTTTTTCCTTGATATGACCTGTGCCTGATCTATCTGCGTTTACTGCAAAACTGATAAAAGCACAGGTCTTCTTTGCAAACACTGACCTTGTGTTAGTGTATCAGCTCATCTTAGTTGTTAACTGCCCACTTCAGTTTGTCAAATAAGCAATAACCCTCTGTCTGACTTTAAATATGAACCAATGCAGGGAACATTTTACTCGATATATGAGTTTCACACTTACATGTGAGTTGCCTTCATCATTCTATATATGGTGGAAGATACTGCTTTTGAATTTTAGAACAGTCTGAGCAGTGGAAATATGCCCTCAAACAGACTATCCTCTCTACAGTGACATTAAAACTCGATTTAAAGCTGTGTGCAGCAGATTTAAACTTCAGATACAGCGACCTCTAGTGGCAGTTTGGTGACTTCTACAAGACGAAGCAAGTGGGTTTAGCCTGAATCAGAGATACGGATGGTCAGTTAAGAAGCACCCCAAATATGTATTTTACTAATCAGGTCATCTCTTGCATTGTATATATTATATGCGAACCCAATGCAATGATGATATAGATGAATCTTTCTAATCTAAATCTTTTTAATCACAGGTGTAACCGTGATTGACAAGCCCTTATGACTGCTCTTGAGGCCTTCCACCGATTAGGAGCAGAATGTATTCTCTGCTGAATACTGATCTTGGATCTGTCTATGATGCCATTGCTTCAATGTTAGGCAGCCTCCACAGGCGTTTGACGACGACGAAGAAGACGTCAAGGTTCATGATGATGAAGAATTTTTGCACTTAATGAACGGGCAGTTGTAAGAAAGGGGATCAAACCATGTTTTAATCCCCTCATGGGAGGAGTGAGGCACCGATGGGACAAACCAATTTAAAGCACCACTGTGCTGCTGCAGTGCCACTGATAAGATGCTACTGATACGATGCTACTACGATGCAAAGTTACTTTAACGTTAGTAATGTTAACGTGAACCTGCTCTGAGAAACACACCACTGACGCAGTTGTGATCTATGGGAGAGGAGGGCAGAGAAGGAACTTTTGGGACTATATTCTTTAGTTCTCCCTTGTATTATTACTCCGAGAAGAGTGCGTGTGTGTGTCTGTGTCTGACTGTGTGTGTGTGCCTGTGTGTGTGCACTTTCATATATAGGTGCTCCTTTGCTTGCACATGTGAGCATGTGTGTTTGTATACTCTGTGCATCTGAGTTTTGGTGTGGTGATGCCTGGTCTGACATTGCATGATTGCACTTGTCTGACCTCTGACCTTTATAGTGTTGCAGTGTAGCTGCTAAAGAGTGCCTGAATGACAAATGACACCTTTCTAGCCATTTTTTTCCTCCTTTGTTATGCTTGTAGTACAGCTATCAGACAGAACACAGGCGGGATAAAGAAAACGCTTTTGAAAACTGACTTGAAGTTGAAGATGAGGTGTCACTTGTGCTAACCCATGTCTTCAGACATATAGGAAGCAGTCTGTAGAAGGCGACAATGTATATTTCATCTGGAAAAAGCTGACTTTCACTGGAATACTAACTCTTCTGGTGGAGAATCCTCATTTCGTCATGCCAAAAACAGTGACAGAAAGAGAAGTTGTTTGAAATGAAAAACAGTTGTATTTATCAGTGCTTTATTGTCAGTTGGCAGCCATCTTTTGCTGTGGTTGTAACCACCAATGACAAGAGGTGATCCAGCCTCAACTCACTGCATGATCCCCAGCTCAAACAGTTAACATTTAGCCCTTTCCTGTGGTGCACCCTCTTCTCTTCTTTGGTGTAGCAACCCTGTTAACTACTGCTCACCCTGACGTAATATGAATGTGCCAATTTTAATATGTCCTTTAATTTCTGTCTTTCTTTGTTACTCTCTTCCTGCATTACTAATATGTTTTCTCTTCCTGGAAAGTGACCAAACCTACTCTTGTTTTCCTTTTTCTTCAGGCTCTTTCTCCTGCCTTTCCTATATTGAAAACTGCTATAGTACTGGTATCGCTGTTTCTTGTCAGTGTATTGAGGAATGTCATGTAGGCTAATGACCTTTGAAAAGTTTCATTACTTGTTTTATATTATCTCAATAAATATGCTTCTTGTATTTAAAGTTGTGAAATGATATACTCTGTTTTTAAAACTTTGCCAAATCAGTATAACATTGAAAAAGAATGTAATGTGTGTGATATTTGTGTTTTTATAGTGACTGTCGCCTCACAGCAACAAGGTCCAGGGTCCACCAGCTACTGTGGCCTTTGTGGCCATGTAGAATTTGCATGTTCTTGTTTCTGCGTGGGTTTCCTCTGGGTGCTTCTGTTTGCCTCCAAGGTCTCTAAATTGCTTGTAGGTGTCACTGTTATAATATACTAGCCACCTGTATAGGGTGTATGGTGTACCCTTTGTCATGCCTACTGCATTCTGGGACAGGCTTCAGCCCCCGTGATCCTGCACAGGATAATTGAATATAGAAAATGGATGAATGACTGATTGAAATAAAATCTATAAAGCAAATGTAGTGGTAAGTATGTTAGATAAACTTTGACATGTTATCAAAAGCCAAACAGTGAAAATTGGGACAAAAGATAACATTTTCAAACAAAAATCAGTTTAATAGTTTTGTTGGAATGTGCTGTATACTTAAAAAAAAAAAAAAAAAACNAAAAAAAAAAAAAAAAAATCCCATTAAACAGCAAGGCTGTATACCACAAATTATTTGGTTTCAACCTGCATAACCTTAAGCTGGCACTGATGATACAATATGTTCAAGTGAACTTTTTTTTTTTTAAAGTTTTAATGTAGATACATCAAAACATTTTTATATACATTCATGTATAAAAGTTTAATAACAGTAAGAAAGCAATTTAAAAGAGGAAAAATCTAAATTGTAATAATAGATGAGAAACATTTTCAATCAAACATTGCAAGTAGATTCATTCTTCCATTTGTTCATGGAAGAATAAAAGAAATTAATTTGTTATTAACAATTCTGATTTTTTTTTTTTTTTTTTTNTTTTTTTTTTTTTTTTTTGCTGAAAACTACAAATATGTGTTTCTCCCTTATAAATACAAACCTTTAAGAGACATTTCATTAATGGGTAACATTTGCAGTATTTGCTGACATTAATGTAAATGTTAGCTCTGGAATGAGAGCCAAATATCAGCACCAAGTCATAGTGGGAAAAATTACGTTCAACAGTGTATCTGTCTTTAAAATTCCCCTCTTGTTTCGTATAATTGGTTAGTGTTTTGTTTATGTTGCCCCCCCNCCCCCCCCCCTTTTTTTTTTTTTGCCTCATATCTTCATATTCTCAATAATCCTATTTCCTGAATGGGTTAATATTCTCTAAGGAAAACCTTTCTAATTTATTTATTGGTAATTTGCATTATAAATCAACTACTAAATCCAATCCAGACTTTAAACCTGCCGCAGTGTGATTTGAACTTTTAAGACGGAGGAGCATGAGTCAAAGTTATGACACCACCCCATCTCTCCGCAGACACTCTGCTCCGCTCTGACAGTGTTATGAAAACCTAGCTCGCCTCTGATTGGCCGTTGCTCCAGAAACTCTCAGTCTCACTATCATCGCTCCATCCCGCGGACCAATCACGAAGGCCGTTCGGCCTCTTTACGTCGGTCTCCTTTCCTCTCGGCCAATCAGATCGTTTGATGTGTCAGATCGTGTTGCTGTACTTCACTCGACTCGCCGCTTCGAGCTCAGGTAGACGGGACACACGGACGGAGGTGAGAGTTGTTGTTATCNACTCGACTCGCCGCTTCGAGCTCAGGTAGACGGGACACACGGACGGAGGTGAGAATTGTTGTTATCATAGTTGCAGATAGATACTGTTTAGCTAGTTAGCATTTTAACATTTTATGTTTTGCGCTTATAAGTAGGAACAATGGAGCAAAACAAAGCAAATATGAAATTCGTTGAAGAGATATTTCGGCCTGTCTTTATCTGAAACACAGTAGTTTAATATTATCAGCGTCCAAACATTACGGCCAAAACAAGTATTAGTATATTTTTAGACGTTAAATCCTGCAGAAGTTGGTATATTTTCATTTTTAATTCTTGCACTGATGTTGGCAGCTGGACCTGTTTGTCAGGGCGTCTAAGACCAGTAAAAGAACCAAAGGAAAGTCCACGATACTCTTAGTCAAAAAAATGTTGGATTTTTTTTTAATGGAAGTCCAGTCTTACCTGGAAAATAGAACAGAGGTAGTAAAACAAATATTCTCATGATCAGTCAAAATTATGACATAATGTACTGTACTGTAGTCAAGATGTTGAATGAAGCTTTGTGATCCTTATACATAATTTTTGACTACAGTACATTATTCAGTACAGGACAGACTAGATTCTTTTTTTCTTTAGTTAGTTTTTGGTGTCTAGTCAAAATTTTCTGCAAAATTTCAGGAAAATGTAAAATGTTGTCACAAGTTAATTTTATATATCTTAGAAATTCTAAAATTTTGCTCTTGGTCCTATTCAGTATTTTTTAAATCCTCCCTACATCTTGATTGTAGAAGTCATTGTAACTGCTAATATTACTAGTGTAATTCTGCAACAAATTAATATAATATTAAGTTGATATATTACTGAGTGAAAATCCATGCAAATTTTTATGCATCCTGCATTTTGTTTTGTTTTTTTTTAACATGAATGATTTTGGTCACATATGATTTTCAGTCTGTATTTTCAAATACTTCATGTCTGGGAATTGTACATAAGACACAATGTTTCTGCTTCCAGTCTTCTCTCAGACCTGCAGGCACCTAACTGGTCCATCATGGAGGTGAATGGCACAGCAAACATCTTGAGCTCGGCCTACCTTGCAGTGGAGTATGTAGATGCAGTTTTACCAGAAAACCCTTTACAGCCTTCATTAAAACACGCCTGGAACTACATGTTGGACAACTACACAAAGTTCCAGATTGCAACATGGGGCTCCCTCATCGTCCATGAGTTTGTCTACTTCCTCTTCTGCCTGCCTGGTTTCCTCTTCCAGTTCTTGCCCTTTATGCAAAAATACAAGATCCAACAGGTATAGGACGTGTGCATTGTTAATTTTATGTTCATATGTATGAGGTAAAATTACTCTAAATAATCGTTCCCTCTTTGCATGGCTCAGGACAAGCCAGAGACCTGGGAGAAACAATGGAAATGTTTCAAGATGCTGCTATTCAACCATTTCTGTATTCAGCTGCCTTTGATCTGTGGAACATACTACTTCACTGAATACTTCAGCATCCCTTATGACTGGGACTCCATGCCTCGCTGGTTAGTGGGACAACAGCAATACACACACAAACACGTTACTGAATCTACCCCAAGACGAGAGCAGAGTAGTTAATGCAACTGTTACATGTGCTTATTTGCAGTTATTAAAGGACCATNCCAAGACGAGAGCAGAGTAGTTAATGCAACTGTTACATGTGCTTATTTGCAGTTATTAAAGGACCATACAGGCCATTTTGCATGTTTGAGCCTAATACATTCAATTTTCATACACGTAACGTTACTGACAGTCATTTCCCAAAGCATTCTGGACTGGTGAGTTAAATTTTTTTTTCCTACCTTCCAGACCGCCGTTGGTTTCAGTTCATTCTGGTACCCTATTAAAATCAACTTGTTGATACTTGAAAAGTTCCTGGGATAGGTAATCCATCATCGTGAGCAACACGTGTATTCAGGTTTTTTTCGAAGTTACGTAATTTTAGTGTTTAAGTGCAATAAAAAGTGCGGAGTGAATGTATGTCTCCACTGGGGAATATAGTCCCAAATGAAGACCTACGTTGACTGAAAAATTTAAACGAACATGATTTCATGAGGCTGCATGACTATTAGCAGGCGAAACATCATTTTTTAAGGTGGGTGTATTGCTTGGATATTTGATTTTGGAAGATTAAGAGATTTTGCAAAAGATCAGGAAAGCTGAAATACAGTTTTATCCTTTGGGAAATGATTGTCAGTAACGTAACATGTATGAAAATTGAATAAATTAGGCGCAAACATGCAAAATGACCGGTATGGTCCTTTAGTAAAAGGTGTGAATGGTATAGATGTAGCGGGCCTGACAACAGAACTGTATATTTGCATTGTTTAACCATGGAAGCAGTCCAAATGTTAAAATCCACACGTGTGCTAAAGTCTGTTGAAAGTGAAGATGTCTTCTAGCAGAAAGACTTTGAACATCCACCTTTTCTCATGCAGGTGCATAAGAGAAGAAAAGAACATTCCTGCACAGTTCTGTTGCTTGAAAGACATTTATTCAGTTAATGCATCATTATGATGTTTTGGTTCCTACAGACCTTCATCAGAGCATAAAGTCTTTGAAGTAAAAGCTCCTGATGATGAAGGTCTGTAGGTACTGAGGCATAAGACTGATATGTTAACAAAACATTTTTTTTAGAGCAGGACAGATATGTAAGAACCTTCTTCAAGGAAGTGAAAATGTCACAGTTTTTAGCAGTAGAGAAACCTCCATAGCTCTAAAATAATTTTCAAAACAGTGAGGTCCTTTCACAGCTTAACTCTAAACTGTTTTCTGTGGCTATTTTACATTGATGCTTTCAGTCATGTGCTTAAAAGCTACATACGTAAAAGAAACAAAAGGCTTTTTCCCCTAAAAGTCATAAGACTTGACAATAGAAAATTAAAAGGGAGAATCACCATGATGTAGCCGGTATTTTTAATATTCCTCTTGTTTCTATGAATGAATATTTTATGTTGTGTTTCCTTGCTGCCGCAGACTCTCTCGTCTTGAATTTCTTCTCATTGGATGAATTAAGTCATTTGAACTGGTCTCAAAATTTCAACAAAAATGGATTTTTCTTAGATAAACTTTTATTTGTTCAGTTACAACAATCAGTCACATCCTTCATTTGAGATAATTCATTGTTCAGCTCACTGTATGTTTGCTTTTATATATAAATGATAGTAGAGTCCCTGAAACATTAGTTTATTGACAGTGCGGAAATTTTCATCAAAGAACTTCATCAAACATCTATTTATATATATGTGTGTGTGTGTGTGTGTGTGTACATATATATATATATATATATANTTTTTGCTGTCTTTTAGGCCGTACCTGCTGGCTCAGTGCTTTGGCTGTGCTGTTGTTGAAGATACCTGGCACTACTTTCTCCACCGTCTGCTGCATCACCGCAGGATCTACAAGTACATCCACAAGGTCCATCACGAGTTCACTGTAAGGAAAACACACCAACAGACAACATTTTGGTCTCTTTCTTTATTGTAGAGTAACATGCATACATCATGCTTCATAGTGCATGTAATAGTGTTCCCGCTCTCCCTCAGGCTCCATTTGGCATGCAGGCAGAATACGCTCATCCTGCTGAGACGCTTATCCTCGGTGCTGGTTTCTTCATTGGCATCATGATCTTCTGTAACCACGTGTTCTTTCTGTGGGCCTGGGTCTCTTTCCGCCTGCTGGAGACCATCGATGTCCACAGGTACGGATTCACATATGAGTACACACACTTTCCCTGTCATTTAGTGCCTTGCTATCCTCTCTTGTTTTGTTCAACACTTAATTTGTTGTTTCATTTTGTTTAGATAGAAAAAAACATGACAGTTCCAAATATTCATAATGTCTTTTCCTTCTGTTGCTGTTTTTAGCCACACAATACAACTTTCCAAGAGCAAAAAAGGAAGACAATCAGCAGAGAATAAAAAGAAATATGAACCAAAAGCGGTACATTTTAAAAAAGCACGACCAGGGAAAACACTACAATCTGGCCATCCTCTTACACCATAGGTTGTTCTTGTGGATCATCAGCATCTAAAAACACACACAGTGGTTCCAGTTCTTTGGTTCTTTCTCTTTTTATATGAATCAGTTTTTTTTTTTTTAAGCCAAGGCTACATTTAATCCATAGATTGGGGTCTTTGAATATTCAATTTTAAAGCAATTACATACTTATCCTGTAATAAAAAAAACCCAAGTATGTTTTTATTTTCTTAAATTTGCTGGAAAATCATAAGGATGTCAAAGAGCCGTTTTGCCTCTCCAGGAAAAACTGTTTCTGTTCATTTAGAAATTACTTCAGGAACCCCTTCCCAGAACATTTGAGGTTGCACTGTCTTTACCTTTGTCTGGAGCTGTCTCACTACTGTCCACGCACGCACGCACACACACACATACATACACACATTCCTCCACAGTCCATTTCCTGTTTGCATTGCATTGTGGGACAGTAATAGCCATGAACACTCAAACTCAAAATTCAAGCAAATTCAGTATTGTGATGCTGACACTAGATGGCAGCAGAGAACACCAGATATGATTATATTATTAGGTAACAATGAAACTGTAAATATATATTTTTGTTTTATATATAAATATAAAGTGATAATAATACTATGTATTTAGTATTACAATTTTTATTTTAATATTATTTCATTTGGANATATAAAGTGATAATAATACTATGTATTTAGTATTACAATTTTTATTTTAATATTATTTCATTTGGATTGCATGTATATAAATGTATGCAGACATTTTATGTAAACAGAGATATAAATTTCACTCCTATTAACGTTATATTGAAAGATATTTCCAAAATTTTATCCTCTTCATGTATGCAAATGTAAGTGAACAAACCCTCACAGATTTTGTTTTGAATGCAAAGATGACAGACTTTTATTTCTCTCTCACTCTGTCAGTGGTTATGACATCCCACTAAACCCGCTCCACTTTATCCCGTTCTACGCCGGCTCCCGATTCCACGACTTCCACCATATGAACTTTGTTGGGAACTACGCCTCAACGTTCACCTGGTGGGACAAGCTGCTGAAGACAGACAATCAGTACAACAAGTTCATGCTCAAACAGGAGGACAAGAAGGTGCAGTAAAACACCTGCTGCCATACACACTGGCTCCCATACACACCTGGTTTGACAGGAGGAGGGAAGTGGCAATGAGTCACCCAGACACACAACAAACACTTAAAACATACAGAGCTTTACCTCTGTCACTCAGAACACATAATCACACCACAGTGTTTCTTCTGAACTGTTAGGATCAGTCCATCTTCTGTGCCTCTTTCCCAATAGAAGTATTGTGGTCTGCTTCTGTCAACAGCTGCTGGCTGAATTAAAAAGCATAAACATCCTCGTTTTGATTTGTCGCTTTGCTTTTTCATTGAATGAAAAATGCTATAAAGTGTGACTTTCTTATGAAATGCTTCTGTAGACCTCTGAATGTCGTGGCACTTTAGCACTTCCTCTAAATTTGAAGCAAGTCAGGATGATTCAGTTTTTACTCTGTTGAGGTGCATTACAGTTTAAACTATCACAGCTCATCACAGGCTTCTAAAAGAAGCCAAGTATGATTTTTTTTTTTCCACACATATATTTTTGATAAAAAAATAAAGGGATTGGCTGGTTTTTCATGCCTGTTTTGTGCAAAATTGTAACAATAATTAAATGCTGTTTTGATTTCTTTATCATGTTAGAATAAAATGTGTGAACAAAATTAACAGGAGTTTGATCATGTTTATCATTTCTGTAATAGATTTCTTTGAGAAGATGAAAATTAATGAAGGCCAGATCATGATATGCATGCAACTGTATTAAGAATATATTACTATTCACCATCTCCTCTAAGATGCACACAGATCTACACATTTCTGCAGGGAGGTCAGGGAACAAGATTCCTGACCGTTCAGCACGAGTCTGGATATGATAGATCTACAGAGTAAATCTACTAAGCGAATGTTTTCATTATTTTACTGTGCAGGCTGTGCAGTGTGGGTTTGACAGGAAAATGTATGGTTTTGTGAGCCGTGCATGTGTAATGTGGGTTTCCTCCATCTCCTCTCTGCTGCACTGTGGACACACCCCACACTACAGTTCCATCCGCACACTGATACTAATGCTGTGTCAAGCTGCAACAGGAGCAGCAAGCACAACACAGGAAGTTAAGCAGTTTATTATTATAGAACAAGTTAGGACATTAATGTAATTAATGATACTAATAAATAATAGTAAGTAAT
This sequence comes from Lucifuga dentata, assembly GCA_014773175.1. Taxonomy (NCBI): domain Eukaryota; kingdom Metazoa; phylum Chordata; class Actinopteri; order Ophidiiformes; family Bythitidae; genus Lucifuga; species Lucifuga dentata. Next base: position 155,746 of record VXCM01000419.1, read on the forward strand.
GAGGAGAAAATTATTCACTTTTCTAATTATTATTTACTATAAGGAGAAAAATAATTTCTCCTCATCTCATCTATTATATTGTAAATAATTAGTAATAAATAATAGCTAAGAAGATACTAAATATAAAGAAAAACAGAGCAAATAATTGATATAAATAAGTCAATACATTAATTCCACATAATTTATTTTGTGTTATAATTCAATCTCAGGATTTATATACCATCAACAAAATTTATAGAAGGATAAGGATTTATAGGAAAATAATCTTCATTTAAGAAAGTGCTACATCTTACTGTTTATTTTAAATTAACTTAAGAAGTGTGTGGTAATTTTTTTTATTATTCATTTTATTCATACTTTAAAAGTCCAGATAAACACTTTACTTAAAGGACCATACCGGCCGTTTTGCACGTTTGAGCCTAATATATTAGATTTTCATACGTTACATTACTGACAAGTGACAACCATTTTCCAAAGAATAAAACCGTATTCCAGCTTTTCTGATATTTTGCAAAATCTCTTAATCTTTCAAAATCAAATATTCAAGCAATACACCCACTTTAAAAATCAAGGTTTTGCTGGCTAATAGTTACGCAGCCTTATAAAGTCAGGCTCGTTTAAATTTTTCAAAAGACGCAGGTCTTTTGGAACTATATTCTCCAGTGGAGACATACATTCGCCTTTTATTGCGCTTTAATGCTAAAATTACGTAACTTCGAAAAAAAAAACAAAAAACAAAAACTGAATACACGTCTTGTTTGTGATGATGGACCCAATAACGTTTCAAGTATCAACAAGTTGATTTTAATAGCATACCAGAATGAACTGAAACCATAATTAACCATTTGTAGTCTGGAAGGTGGAAAACATTTTTTAATTCATCGTTGCAGTAGCCTAGTATGCTTGAGGAAATGATTGTCAGTAACGTTAAGTGTATAAAAATTTAATATATTAGGCTCAAACATGCACAATGGACGGTATGGTCATTTAAAAAATAAAGGCTGTATTTTGAAAATGTGGGCCGGAAATGCCGTTTTTGTTGGCGGCTTGGAGGGAGCCAGAGAGCCTGCGCTCAGGTACAACGCATGAGACAGAGGGAGGCAGAGAGAGAGATATTTATAGCCTAAAGCCAGGCTGCAGCACAGAGATAAGGCTTGGTACCAAGCCGGAGGCGGGACAGGACTTAGGGAGAGCGACGGGAAATCAGGACACATCAAAATGAAACTGCTCCACTCGCTCGTTTTGTTCGGGGCCGCTGTTGTGGCCGTCAGCGCGGCCGGTACCGACGGAGAGATTTCCTTCGAGTACCACCGTTATGAGGAGCTGCGGAAAGCGCTGGTGTCGGTGTGGCTGCAGTGTCCCACCATCAGCCGCATCTACACCATCGGGGAGAGCTTCGAGGGCCGAGAGCTGCTTGTGCTGGAGATGTCCGACAACCCCGGGACGCACGAACCTGGTCAGTTTTACGCACACAAACCGTCTGCCGTGCACTGCGGTGAATGCGTTTCCCATCCTCTTCCCCTTGACAGCGCTTTCCTTCATCACAGCAAACCATCCGTACGCGTTGTGATAACACAAACAAATCACGCACCATTGCGCATCGCAGATCAATGACGCACATTTAGGCGCAGAAAGGACCTGTACCGCGTTTGTTTCCCATTTCAGCAGAAACCCGCTGTACAAGAGCGCAGGTGTGTCGTGCTGTGCGTAAAACGATGAGCGCAGGGCTTGCTGCATCACTTCTCATGAATCTAGATTATAGATTGTGGAATCAGACAAGCCGCCATTTTGCTGGATGATAAGAATCTCTGTACTGTTGCTGAGTCGTGATGCTGTGAAAACCTCCTAAAGGCAAATTCATCTTGCAGTAGTTAACAGGGGTTTAAAATAATCACCATGTCCAACCAAAGTAGTGCAAAAGAGTCAAGAGATCCTTGGACTGAATAGGAAGTTAGTCATGATGTTCTACAGTGGGTCTGGATTTTTTTTTTTTTTTTTTTTTNTTTTTTTAATTACTGTCACCTCCATCACCTCCATCACCACCAGGACTGAAGGGTGTAAGAAACCACAGATTAGGGGTCATGCTGATGTGCTAAAAATGTGAGACTTGGTAGGAAATGCAATTACATACCAGCCAGTCAGTTACTGTAATTAAATCAACCACAGGAGCTGCAAAAGTGGGACATTTTCCATCAGAGAGGAGAGCCAAGTGGGCCAAGCAAAAACCTGATGACTATTCTTGTGCTTCATCACTTCAGGATCCATTGTAGGAGCACAGCAGCAATCAAATGATGCTTAGTGATGGTTTAAAAAAAAAAAAAAATCAACCTTAAAGCAGCCTGTGTAGATCATATTATATTTGAGAAGCCACCAGATGATATAAAAAAAAAAGACAGGTTTTTTAATGTCATTTTTTAAATATTGTTTAATATTTAATCCAATTCGAGGGCAGCTGTTTGGGCATAGTCCTAATTAAAGCGTAAGGTTAGTAAAAGTTTTCTTTCAGACAACAGAGATTATGATATATGGACATGAATTATCTTAAGGTTGGAGACATTTTACAACTTCAGATTCTGGCCTTTAAGTATTTACGCCAATCAATCAGTCAGTAAGGCTTTATGTACCGTTCATACAATTGAATGCTAAAGTGCTTCGTGAAACACGTAACTAAGGGCTTCTTCTATGCAAGTAGAAACAGAGCTACTATCTCTCCATTTTTGTGAAAAACATGTAAAATCTTGTGACATTCAAAGAAAAAAAAAATACTGCTCTTTACTATACAACTATAACTGAATCACTAGCAGACAATCATCCATAAAGGACTTCACCTTTTCATCTTAATCATCCCATAATACTCACATTCCTTAATATCAACCAGGATCCTTCAATTGCTTTAATGTCTTGGATTTCTCTTTCTTTACAGGATTAGGGGACAGACTGCTTAAATAAACATAAATTAAGCTATTACACACCAAATAATTAATTTAAGAGCAGTTTTTTTCCATAATCCACATTTAGAGCTTCACTTTGGTCTATTAAGGATCAAAGTTTGTTAAAGTTATTTCATACACACCATAATGTATACGAATTAAGGGATTGTGTTTGTTAATGTAAAGTAAAACTACCAAATGAACCCAGACTCCATGAGATGTAACACTTTTCTCCTGATAGTGAGACCATGTTGACACTGAGAACATTAATGCAACACTAATGGATGAGCGTGTGGAGTTTTACCTCAGATGACATCGTGATGAATGTCAGGGAATGAATCCATGATTCCAGTTCACCTCTCCAAAGAGGAGCTGTGACATAATATGTAGTAAGAAGTGATTAATGTCACTAATCCAGTGGCTCCTGAGACAGTGCTTTAAAAAAATTTTAAAAAATCCTGAATTTATTGTATATGAATGACAAAATGTCTGTTTTTTTGTTTTTTTTTTAAGAGTACACATACATGAAGGTATGTTTTCTCCTCTGTGTGTGCTTTAGATTGTGTGGTCTCATGCTGCAGGTTTGTGTGTTTGCAGCTCATATGGGCACAGAGTCTAAGGACCGCATGGATGTACTAAATAAGCCTGTAATAGTCCAGTGGGCGTGCGCAGGCATGAGTCACAGTAGCTATGTGGAACCCTTATTACTACCAGATGAGTTTCCAAGCCTTCGCTAACACAGCCGAGCCTCCATCAGCATAGGCAACCCCCCCCCCCNCCCCGCACTCCCTCCCTCCACCTATGCTGAGCAAAACAACCCGAGTGATGAGGGCAGTGAGGACCATGCTAGTAGCATAAGGAGAAAAGATTATATGTGAGACATGAGAAATAAAATCTGTTATGACCTGGCTATTTAAGATCTTCTTTTATTACACCCCCTGNTTTTTTTTTTTTTTTTTTTGGATGGTGTACATTTGAGCTAAATCCACATACCACATAACTTACCGATGGAAAATTAGCATTTCATGCGGTTTGAACGTTTCCAGTGGGGGTGACTCCTACATGTATGTCTACATTTTAATCACAGGTAAGGTGACCAATGATTGCTTCATCTGACCCTGCAGGGTGTTGAAACATTAGGGTGGATCCGAAATAGCGGTTGTCGGGGCAACAGATCGGCTTAGTGCACTGAGCTGACTGGTAGCTTCTGGTTGGCTAGCTGAGCTCATGCATCTGTCAGTAAGTAGCCATCTGTCATGACTGCAGCACAGGCCCTATAGCCAATAGTGTAAACACACTGGTCACCCATTCATATACAATGCATACAATATAGAACATATTACATTTTTTGTCTTGGAAATAGGTGTTTAGAAGATTTTCCTGAGCTAAAAGAAGGTTTTTCTCTCCAGTGGTGAGGGTTCTGGCTAAACTCGATTTGCTCTCACGTCTGGAAGTATTTATAAGGCTTGTGCTATGAGGAGAAACCCTATCTTACAGTAATGGGTTTGGCTTTGTCTGAAGGTGAAAAAATAGCATGTCTTTATGAAGCAGGACTCCATCCAATATACTGCAGTCTATAGACCATTTCGTGGTTGAGGCTGTCATAAAACACTGCATTGGACTGTTTTATCAGACAAGAGAGGAAGTATATAATCCCCCAGTGTTCACGCACACAGATTCCCAGGACACAGATTGGTGGCCAGACACACACTGCTGGATATGGACATATCAGATGACATATGGCATGTTCAGTATAACACGGCTTTCGAATATAAAAAAACCCCAATTAATATCGTTAATATTGTTAATGCTCTGTTCTATCGTTAATAGAACAGAGCGCCGTGGAGTAATAGAGGAGAAGAGAGTTCTTGAATGTAGAAAATTGATTTTTGTCTGACATTTCAGCTATGTAGAGAAAGCTTAAGCAGAAGGAAGGTTTGTATAAACAAAGAGAGGAATGAAATGATTGAGAAAACAGGGAAATGAAATAGGAGTGAGAGGGAGAAGAAGAGTGGGTGAGGGAACACAGGGGGAGTAAGGCAGAGGCAGAAACAGGAAGGAAAAAAGATGAGAGAAAGGCCAAGACATCATTCATTATGCATCGGACTCCCTCCTCCCCCCCCCNTCTGCATTCCCTCTGCTCTGGCTTCTTCTTCTTCTTCTTCTTCTTCTTCTTCTTCTTCTTCTTCTTCCACCAAAGAATTTTTATGTTTCTCAGTCTTTCCTGCATTTGTTTTACTTTGCCTTCTTCTTTCACTGTTTCTTTTGCTCTCTGTAGATTTCCATGAGCACATTTCCTTTTTCATTATAAATTTCAGAATCAATTTTTGTTAGTTCACATGCCTGGCAGTGTGGTTATCAACAACCCGGGGTGTCACCTCTCATCATAGAGCATGTTACCCTACAAGCATTAAACATGTGTTAGTTATTGTATAAGCTCTAAAGTATAGCTCCTGTAGGTCTAAATAGCAGTTTTATTTCATTTTGAAGCGCTTTATTGTATCTGATTTGACAGAGTGCTTTGTGTGTGTGTGTGTGTGTGTGTGTGTGTGTGTAAGACGGACACAAAGCCAGACTATGTTTACTCAAGCTCTGAGTCAATTTGCGTCCCAAAGCACCTGTCCCTGTCAGAGTTGCCACGACGACTGAGAGGACTCCAATGTGGTGATTCCCTGATGACGTTGCAGCAGCAGTCATTACCTCGTCACCTAGGAAACCATATTGATGACCTGCCAGATGTTTGATCATTACTGACAGAGAGCAGAATGACTGGCTGATTTTTATCAGGATGAGCTGTATTATTAGCTGTGTTATTAATTGAAGGAGCTGCGACACGTCAGCCTGTGATTAATAAGAAGCACATTCAGAATATTTCCATCACTTAGAGTTACATAAATGTATCACACGTGGAATTTCTCTTAAGTTGAGGCTGACGTGGTGTACCAGTGTATCAATGTACCTGAATAAAAGGTCAGCGAGATGCAGATGGTTGTAGAGAAAAGAAGAATTGGGAAAGAGGTAGAAGAAACAGTGAGCTCATCAGGGTTGATGCACAGTGACACATCTTGCTCACCTTCCTGTCCTGTGTGTATCTGATTGAAGGTGTGTGTGAAAAGGGTGAACAGAGCTGTCACAAAAGTGAATTAGCAAAAAGGATATGAGGATAATGGCATTGAGGGAGTGTCTAAATATGTATGCCATAACTCAAAATATTTTGCCCATGTTAACAATAGATCACAATATAGGCAGTTTATATTCATTTATTATATATGTAATGCATTGCCAGTCATTTGTAATACATGACAGTATGTGTAGAACTGAATTACTGGTATGCCTGTAAACAGTGTGTAACAAATTCCAGTGAGTCTGACCATTTTTAATGCATACTTCATAAATAGAGCTGCAATTAATGATAATTTTATTATTGATTAATCAAGTGGTTATTTTTTAATTTATTAAATGGTTAGTGCATTAAAATATCCAAAAGGAGTAAAAAACAGAAAAGAAAATCCATGAGTTCCAAGAGCCCAAGGTGTTATTTTAAAATTGCTTGCTTTTTATTTTTGAATAACAGTTTAAAAACAAACCCAAAAGTATTCAATTTTAAAATTATATGAAACAGAAAATAGGCAAATCTCCACATTTATGAAGCTGGAGCAAATAAATGTTTGGCATTTTTTTATTTGTTGAATGACTAATATGATTAGCCAGTTATTTAAACTCTCACATAATTTGCTGTTGCTCTACTAGCTGAATAATTATTTTAATATTATTTTATTTATTTTCCTGTAGACCCCTTTCCAGGGTATAAGGAACGAAAAACAACAACACACAAAACAAGCAACAACCATACAATCAAACATAGAAACCAAAACTCTGTGCACATACATAAAGGTCAGGGTCAGGGTTTACTCTGTAATAGCTTTTAATCAATTTGTTTCTATCTTCATTACAAACAGAACAAATAAGCACATAGTGAAACTCATAATTGCTTCAGTGCTAAATATGAATGTGTCATTCAATGGTCCAACAGGCATAAACTGGCAAAAGGCTCCAGAAAACAAAATCCAGGAAGCAAAACAGTTTATTCTTCAGATGTCTGCAGGAAAGAATGGAAACAGGGAGAAAAGAAGCTTCAGCATCACAACAGATCACTGACTAGAGTCTTTCGGAGTGAACGGTGGACGCTGCAGGGACTCTGTTACATGAAAAGAGTTGCACACTAACATGGAAGTCAACAGTGTGTAACATGTTTCTTACAGAATAACATAAAGGTCTCCTGGTGCTGAGCATCTGTACAAGAGCTTGAATTGTAGTAAATCATGTTAACAAAGTACAGCTTCAAAGTGTATGTGAGTGTGTGTGTTTGACAGCTCTGTCAGGTCTGAAGCCTGTATTCCCTGAGCCTGTAAAAACCATTCACTGCCTTCAAGATGGCAAAAGTTAATTGTGGTCTTGGAATCATTAGTAGCGACTCAGAGGGAAAACGGATTCAAGCATTTAAAAGTAACCTGACGTCCAGATGTGTGTTGTGTGTGTGTGTGTGTGTGTGTGTGCATGTGTGTTTATTCTCTCATAAAACTACTGAAATTATTTCGCAGATACTTGGACAAACACTCACAATCAACAAAATGGACAAAAAAACACACAAATACGTGCACATTTACACATGCACCTTGTAAAGGTGCATGTGTTCACTTTTAATGAAAGCCACAAACTAAAATATACAAAAGGAAAAAGGAATAAATAATCCATGTGAATGATTAGACGAATAAAAAATTTTCAAAATATGCAAAAAAAAAAAAAAAAAAAAAAAAAANTCTCTCTCTCTCTCTCTCTCTCTCTCTCTCTCTCTCTCTCTCTCTCTCTCTCTTTCTTTCCCTGACTCTTTCACACACACCCCTCACCATCTGCTTATCTTGAGCTAAATTTTGAAAATGAAAATCCTCATAAAAGCAAAGTCTTTTTTATTACTGTAACACCATGAAAAACCTTTAATATTTGGGTTAGTTAACATAGTTATGGTGCAGCATAAAGCAGCATAACTGTCATCCTCTTTCTTACGTGGTGTTCTTAAAGGACTTTATACAGCACCAGTGTAACAACTACTTTCATCTCTCTCTCTCTCTCTCTCTCTCTCTCTCTCTCTCTGTGTGTGTGTGTGTGTGTGTGTGTGTGCGTGCTATATATACAGTATGAAAGAAAAAAAGGGAGGGAATGTGTAATTAGTGTATGAAACAGATGGTGAGAGGTTTAGTCATTAAAAGTTTATACTGAGATAAATATATCCCATAAATAAAACATACAGCATATCTTCTATATTAACAATTATGTCTGCATACACTTTGAACCTCAGGAAAAGAAGACCTTTTTTTGAAAACCTGGAACCCCTTTCTTGACCTTATTGCTATTGGAAAATGATTTCTTATACTTTATATGTAAATACACTTAATGCTTCTGCTTCTGCCTACAGTCAATATGATTTTTTTTTTCCTTTTTTTGTTTGGAATGTGTTTATGTGTGTATGTTTATGATCTTTGGGATTTATTTGAAAATTTGTAAAAATAAAACAAACAAAAAAAAACAATTATGTCTGCAGGAAAGCCACATGTATGGCTTAAAAACAGATGGGTGACAAATTAAAGGAAGAACCAACATCAGACATCTTAAAGTGTTGGGCAACGTGAGCCACCAGAACAGCTTCAGTGTGCCTTGGCATGTAGATTGTATTCATTTCTGGAACTCCACTGGAGGGATAGAACACCATTCTTCTAAAAGATAACCCCTCAGTTGGTGTTTTCATGATGGTGATAGAGAGCGCTGTTCAGTTTGAACTGTTAGTCTCAGAGAATCCACCGTTTTAATCAGCATGACTGAGTCCAAGCAACACACATGGAAGTGTTCACATCTTGAAGTGTCCCTGGGGGGATCTCTCATTTTGTAACCACAATGTGATTTAGTGGAATCTGATCCCGGACCTGTCACTCATGCAGACCCTAAAACCTTATTGGCTGTTCTCCATCAAGGTTTAGGCAGAGAATCTGTGACAGAGACGTGGATAATCCACTGCCCCTCACTCATTATTGTGCAAATGGAGTTCTGCAGTTTCACTCTGTTTGACCTTTCAGCTGATGAGTCAGTGTGATTGTCACTGGAACGTGTAGAGAAGTGTGTATGTGTGTGCATGTGAGTCTGTGGGTGGGTGGGTGGGTGTTGAGTATCACGGATAACTTTCATAACAAATGTCTTATCACTGATGTTCTCTTGGTCGACAGCAGAAAGAAGAAATTGTTTCCATGGACACTAACTACAATGGCTGCAACACAATTTGCTGTATTAGTGTGATATTTCTTTTTGTGATTCCTTTATTGTGTGTCACATGTGTGTTTGGCTGATTGAACTTCTTCACATTCTCCTTCTTAGTGATCTTTGACCTGTCTTTTCATATTCAGAACTTTTTGGTACTGAAAAAAATACTTCAATACCACTCAGTATCAAAAAAACATTTGATAGCTAGTTTTTACATCATAATATGTAATCTCACCAGCATCTAATTCAAAATGTGTGTAAATCATAAATGTCTTAATTTTCCTTTTGTAAAATCTGAATATTTAAAGCAATACAGTATATGACACTTAACTATATTTTTTCCACTAAAATAAACAAGATATTGAAAAAAGTATCATTATGAAACCAGTATTTCGGTCACAGTACCAAGGTTAATTTTATATTAATAATATTGAATATATTTTGACAATATCCAGCCCCAATCTGAGCCGTAAACACATTCAATTAATGTGATATGGTGTGTGATGTAGTAACATAGGTGTGTATTTCTCTGTCTCTACAGGTGAGCCTGAGTTTAAGTACATCGCTAACATGCACGGCAATGAGGCGGTGGGCAGAGAACTGCTCATCTATCTGGCTGAGTATCTGTGCAACCAGTACCAGCGAGGCAATGAGACCATCATGAACCTCATCCATACCACACGCATCCACCTCATGCCCTCCATGAACCCAGATGGCTTCGAGAAAGCTGCCCTGCAGGTATATCTGTTAAAGTACTGTGGTGATTTTGCATGTTTGAGCCCAATAAATAAAGCCACATACATGTGGCTTTATTTATTCATACATTACTTTGCTGCTAACCATTTGCCAAAACAAAAACCATATTCTATTTTTTCGTGTTATTCTGCCAAATCCCCTAATCTTTAAAAATGAAATGTTCAGGTGCTACACCCATCTTAAAATTCAGTGTTACACCTGTTAACACTTATGCATTGTTTGACCGTGCCTTGTAGAAGGCACAGTCGTTTTAATTTCTCAGTAAAAGCCATCTTCTTTTTGGACTATATTCCCTGGCGGAGACATACATTTTCTTCCGTGTAGCTCTGTGTTGGAGTAACTTTAAGCATAATGTTTGGTTCGCTGTGATGGGTTGCTTATCACAAGCACTTTAAAGCCTGTACAAGTTGATTTTTTTGCGTACTGGAATGAACTGAAACTTCTGGCAGTCTGGAAGGTAGGAAAAACAATTCTAATATTTTAACCGCTCCAGTAGTATGTTTTGGAAAATGGTTGGCGGTAATGTAATGTGTACGTGGGCTCAAACACACAAAATCACCGGTGTAGTCCTTTAAGACACACATATACATGCTGCTTTACACAGAGGATTTTTCTCTTCACATAGCCTCAACACTGCAGCACTTCCTTCTGCTCTGAATTACACATACACGACATTTGAGAACATCTGACATCAGGGACAGAATTCCACAACACAAGCTTTACACCATCTCTCCTCTCTTTCCTCCTCCATCCGGCTAACAATCATCTCCTGTTTCCTGCACAGCCTGGAGAGATCAAGGACTGGTTTGTGGGCCGCAGCAACGCCCAGGGAGTCGATCTGAACCGTAACTTCCCTGATCTGGACCGCATCATTTATATCAATGAGCGGGAGGGCGGAGCCAACAACCATCTGCTGCAGAACATGAAGAAGGCTGTAGATGAAAACAGCAAGGTATTACAAGAGAAGAATATTAATAATGTAACTGGTGTTTATTGGTTTTAAATGCTAGGAGATGGAGAAATACTTCTTAGGGTTGTTTGCAGATGCAATATGTAGTTCTGAAACATTTGATCAATTAGTTGATGCATGAATTGACAATTTGCTGCTTTTCTCTGTTTCATATCAGCGTAAACTGAATATGTTTAAAAAAAAACGGGAAATTTGAGGACACTTGTAATAGATTTGTCATCATTTGTTGAAAATTAATAGACAAAATAATCGGTTAATGAAAAATATTATTCATTGTTATTATCACTCATTAATTAATGGATAAAGAAAATAATATTTACAGCCTTACATATGTGCAGTACCTATATGTTTTTGTTTATGGGTGATTAATGAATTGTTGTCTCTGCAGCTGGCTCCAGAGACCAAAGCAGTGATCCACTGGATCATGGACATCCCCTTCGTCCTCTCAGCTAACCTGCATGGAGGAGATGTAGTGGCCAACTACCCATATGATGAGACTCGCACTGGTACACACACACACACACACACACACACACACACACACACACACACACACACACACACACAGTCTGGTATACCTTGTGTTTTCAATGTTCTGTTTCACTGTTTAGGTGATTTGATTGGATATTAACTGTTTATTATTTATTTATTAACATTCTCTACACAAGAATGTTTCCTCAGTTTTGTTAAGATTTAATGACACAAATATTTTACCTATAAGTGAAATGAGCATTTTACTAGGACGGAAAATGTTCTCTCTACTGCAGCTCCTCAGGCATTATTAGCCAAAGTAAGCCAAATGTGTTTGTTCAACTGCAGGTGTAATGTGTTGCAGATGCAGGTACACCATTAATGCTTTTTTACAGAAGCTGCCTAAACAACATTTCCTCTCATTCCTCCTCTAAGGCTCCACCCATGAGTACAGTGCCAGTCCAGATGATGTGATGTTCAAATCTCTGGCGAGGGCTTACTCCATGTACAATCCAGTCATGTCAGACCCTCACCGCCCCCCCTGCCGTAAGAACGACGATGACTCCAGCTTCAAAGATGGGATCACTAATGGAGGAGCGTGGTACAGCGTTCCTGGTGGTGAGAGACAACAGCCTCCGCTTATCTGTCTATTCTATCTACGCTGACAGATTTGTAGATGAGTCTGTCCTCGTACCACTTTTCTCTCATTAATTTCTCCCATTACAGGGATGCAGGACTTTAACTACCTCAGCAGCAACTGTTTTGAGATCACTTTGGAGCTTAGCTGTGACAAATTCCCCAGTGAGGACACACTCAAGACGTACTGGGAGCAGAACCATGACTCACTTGTTAACTACATTGAACAGGTAGGTATCAGGAAATAATGCTCTCTGATGAATAAAATGATGCTTCTCAGGCCTGTGGTTTTGTCAGATATTTTTCACACTTAAGTGAAGGATCCAAATTTTTCTGTCTTTTCTGCACAAATAGCACCTTTATATTCACATCTGACTCTAAGCAGCAGTGAATATGTTTGTGAGCACGTGTGCCTAAATGTTTGTGCTCGTGTGTCTGTAGGTCCACCGTGGTGTTAAGGGCTTCGTGCGTGATCTCCAGGGTAACGCCATTTCCAATGCCACCATCTCCGTGGAGGGCATTGACCACGATATTACCACAGGTATCAAGACTGAATTCAACTTCACTCACGCAGTCCTCATGTACACACCCCCTCTGACAAGAGGTGAGATAAGCTTATGTAAAAGGCCAGGTGTTGTACTGCCACCATCTGGTGGACATAGCGAGCATTGCACCTATTTTTGAATTTCTCAGATAACTTAATAAGATTTAATCACAGCTGTCAGAGCATAAAACATTATTTCGATATCTTAGCACTTGATGAGATGCATTGATGACATTATTTGTATTTTGTAGCCAAAGATGGAGATTACTGGCGCCTGCTGGCCCCAGGGAACTACAAAGTGGCTGCCTCTGCTCCTGGCTACCTGACTGTCATCAAGAAGGTGGCTGTTCCCCACAGCCCAGCATCCAGGGTAAGAATTATAGACAGACAGCTGACCAAAATCTACTTTTTAAAATAATAAAACCTTCTTAACCCCTAAGCTTAAAACATTAAAATCTACCTCTACAAAGCTATAATCCCAAAAAATGATTCAACTTTTTCATTCTGCCCACACTGCCTGTTTGCAAATGATTGACTGGAAGAGCAGTTGTTTAAGCTCTTATCTTTTCTGCTTTTCTCTGTCATCTCTCTCTCTCTCTCTCTCTCTCTCTCTCTCTCTCTCTCTCTCGATTTTAAGGTGGACTTTGAGCTGGAGTCTCTGATGGAGAGGAAGGAAGAGGAGAGGGAGGAGCTTATGGACTGGTGGAAGATGATGTCAGAGACACTGAACTTCTGAAGCGCATGGCTGTCTGATCGGACCGTCTGCACATCGATGTAATATATTCAACATTCTCTGTGTCCGTCCACCCTAAGGAATATACTGTCTCTTATTGGTTTTGTTCCTTTATGATTATTATTTTATTGAGTTCTGTTTGTTTATGAATGTAATGGTTTGCCTCACACTCCTGTAGATAGATTGAATATGCTGCAGAGAGACTGACACACACACATGCGCACACACTGATGTACACAGGAGGAATCTGGAGTTTGCAGGTACAGTAGTTTGCTGGCAGTGAGATCAATTCCTTTGGTATTGTGTTCTTTATCGTACATGTGATTTGTAACTGTAACACCCATCTATATAACCAAGGAGCGACTGAGTAATTATGTATGTAAAAAAAAAAGTTTACACCATTATCACATGGCACTGTCCATAATAATTAATAATTTTCCTGTTTTGAATGTCTCTGTTTCTCCAGGCTTTAGTACAGATACACAAACCCAATACACACAACACTCCCACAGCAGACACCCATTCAGTTCCCTGTAATACCCAACACACACTCTCTGTCTTTCTGTATTTCATTCCTGTAATATATTTTTAAATGTGCAGCGCTATAGTTTTGAGATAATCAGGGACATTGAAAACACTGTAAAATCACTGTAAACATTCAGTTGTAAACAATCTATACAAACAAGCTCATTTCTGTGTATGTTATCGATGTTGGGAAAACGTTTTTTAACTGATTGCAGCACAGCTTTGATTTCAGCACAAGATGAATGGTTATAATATAAGAACTAAATATTTATGAATTAGGTATAGCAAGAGATGTGTGTTTTTTGTAACTAAAGCAAAACAAAGACAATAAGACTGGATCTGCTCTCTGCCCAAAGCCATTCCTTTGTATGTGTGCTACACAGGGAACACTATCGTAGATAACAAACTGTGGTAGAATATAAATTAACACTAAGATTATATTTGGTGATCGTCTGAGTGGAACGTTTAATTAACTGTATGGCTGCAGCAAGTCAGAGACGATCAGAATTTAATGAATGTATAGCTATATAAACAATTACAAATATGAAGTATGAACTAATCAATAAAACGCCCCTTTATGTTGTCAAACTGCATTGTTGTAGCATTTTCTTCATCCATTCGTTCAAATGAATTTATAGTCAGAAATTCCAGAGTGTGTAGTTGTGTCCTACATGTGTGAATTGGTGTATTGCACTTCTTAATGGGACCACAATTACAGCTGAATGGAGTACACTCCAGAGGATACTGCCTCAATGAGTTTTAGTAAAAGGCTGTGATTTCCTCTCGCTGGAAAACGCTCCTCTGAAAAAAAAAAAAAAAAAAAAAAAAGACGGGAGCTGCCTTAGGATCAGAACCTTCTGGTTTACTAGAATGTATTTAATCAAAAAACTGCCCCTGTTACCAGTGTATTACAATACATCTAGTCCAGAGCGATGCTTTTGTTCTTATGAACTGTAATCTGCATTGCATTCAATCATTTTCTTATATTTACCACTTTTTTCATAATCCTTCACTGCATTATGTAAAAGTACAAAATATTAAACACAGATTACATCCATACAACAAATACATGTCATATTCTTTCTATCCATTTCCCATGAATGCATTTTCATTGATTTGTTGAGTCATGCTACTTTATTAACTGAATTATAATATAATATACAACAAATACAGAAAATATAGATTTAAAGATATGGCGCTGTTTATATTGTTGTACACTGGCCAAAAAACCTCAAAGTTTACATCAAATTTATCTTGGATTATCAACCATATAGGCCTCTTTCCCTAATCTCCCATTACCTGTGTGTTCTATTTGGTGTATGGGCTGCAAACTATGATCGACCCTCATATGAACTTTAGCCAAAATAATAAAACCTTCTTAACCCCAAACCTTAAAACATTAAAAGCGAAACAAAATAGTAAACTGATTAAAGGTGGTACAACTAAAACTACTACTACTACTATCACTACTACTAAATGTACTTCTATCGGACAGCAAATATAACAGGCTATTACAGTCCAACTTTAGGACTGGACTGCATTTTACACCTTATGCACACACACAAACACACACACACACACACACACACACACACACACACAGTGGCAGAGTGTTTCTGGAAGAAGGAATTCAAAGAGCTCTGAGCCCATGAAGGAGGACATGAGAGGAAGACTGAGGTGAGTGGACAACTTCATCATCAGCCAGAGGGACAAAAAGGTCATCAAAAAAAAAAAAAAAAAAAAAAAAGTGTGGATGCTTTGGCCACTGTCAGCCTTAAAAAGAGGGGTAGAGTGGCAGATAACATGATGCAATGGAGAGACAAGAAGGAGTTACCTGAGGAGGAGAAAAGGTTGAAGTAGTGCGGAAAGACCAACAAAAGATGGAGTGAAAGAGCCCAAGAAGAAAGAACTCAAAGTCATGATGTTGTTTCAGGTACAAACCTTTTTCTTTGGGATAATAACTGGCTGGAGTCTAACATGTTTCAGAGTTAGCCTTTTGAAGTGAAATTAATATTTTAAAAAAGAAGTGGAAGAACAAGTCAAAAGAAGGGAAGGAGACCAAGGCAAGGAAAGAGAGGGATTAAAAGAGAAGGAGACTTCTTTGGCTCTTTTTTTTTTTCTTTTTTTGTAAANAAAAAAAAAAAAAAAAATGACAGCAAAAGGAAGACAGAGGAAGTTGCTCCATCTTATTGATGATTTCATACCTGCCTGACTCCCTTTGTTGATATTGTCAACAGTTGAGTATAATTCATGCAAACAAGTTCACAACTGCATCTGCCTCTGTCTGTCTTTCTAAATATATATTACTACATTAAATTATTTTGCTGCTATAGCTGAAGTACTAGCAATATAGTTTACTAGGTGGTAGAATGACAAATACAGCTGTAGATACATAGAATGAATTGTTACCTAACTAGCCACCCCATTGCATACAGTGTGTGTGTGTGTGTGTGTGTGTGTGTGTGTGTGTGTGTGTGTGTGTGTGTGTGTGTGTACTCAACACACACACATAAATGCACACAGAGCAAGGGTGGCACTTTTAGTCCAACTATGGGGTTGAATCAGCTGTTTTAGCATTAAATGCTAACTTTGCAGATCAATGCCCTCCTGGCCTATTAGTCATACAGGCCCTATTAGCATCTGCTATTAGCATCTTCTCATCAATACCATTGATCAAGCCGTTCTGGCTCTAAGACAAAGCGGGACACAGAGGAGAGGAGGATATTAATCTGATCAGACAGCTAACATTAGTCAAACCTGAGATTAGCCAGTAACAGTCTTTGGTTTTAAAATGTACAGTGTTCAGTACAGCGATATTCTCAGGAGCATCATAACACAGACAGATAACACAGATAGGACATCAGTAATTTAGCTTTCATTTTTGTCAGTTATTATTTAGGTTGTTGTCTGAATGTCCATGCAGATCTGTACAGATAAACTTACAAATACAAATACAGAAGCAATGACTGAATTTTGAAATAAAAACACATTTTAAAATACACCAAATAACAACAGATGATAATGATTATGATTTTACATGACATCATCAAAATCTTCTTCTTTTCCTTTCGGCTTTCCCTTCAGGGGTCACCACAGCGAATCATCTGCCTCCA
>VXCM01000420.1:0-28506 GCA_014773175.1 Lucifuga dentata
GGACATGAAGTTAGTTGGTGTGAGAGAAGAGGAGGCAGAGGATAGGGTTAGATGGAGGCAGGTGATGCGCTGTGGTGACCCCTGAAGGGAAAGCCGAAAGGAAAAGAAGGAAAAGAAGAAGAACCCATCACAAATCTTTAAAACACTCAGTGATGCTTACCAACACGTTTCTGTAACAATGTAGAAANCATCACAAATCTTTAAAACACTCAGTGATGCTTACCAACACGTTTCTGTAACAATGTAGAAAATGGCTTCTACAACTACATGCTGCTGGATCCAAAATGCTCCCTGGTCCTCCTCATTGGAAGTAAATAAAATGTTCATTACCCAAAAGCTCTTTTAGGAAAAGCATTGTGGCGACTGACACCAGCTGCTGGTGCACGACGGCAGGAAAAGAGGGGATTTCATTCATTTCTCAGGCATAGGGGAACTTTCCTGTGGTGTAGATACTGAAAATAAAAAGGAAGTGATGCTCAAGGCACAATCTCTTAGGCTCAGTGTTCTTTTTAAATCTTCTATTTGCAATTTAGCAGCAAAATATGATACTTTTGAATGTCGATACGTCATTTCTAACAAACCCTTGGAACCTAATTCTGTGGATCTGGTCTGGGCTTGACTTTTGGATGACCATCCTGACAGCTTTGATAAAAAAATGATTCATCACATGCAGACAAGCCTATTTGAGAGCTGCTGCACTAAATAAGACACTGCCACTTAGGAAAATAAGAGAGGGCGTAGTTGGAGCCAAGACTAAATGTTGTGTCAGCACAGTGTGTTAAACCACACTCCCAGGCTTGGCTGTTCCTGGAGAAGGTTCATCCAAGGTTATGCAGAATTGCCCTTCTCTCTTTAACACACTGTGATGTTTACACAACGTAACAACCCCTTTCTACACCTCCATCACACTACCAGTAGCTTGCTTTTCTAATGCTAGATGATGATATTTTTGCAAACTTTCTCCATTCAACTGAGGTCACCCAGAGCTTTTCAATAACATTTGATCCTTACTGGCACCTCCTCTCAGCTTAGCTTATTAGTGAACCAGTGATGCTTCCTATAAGAAACTCCTCGGTACATCAGGAAATGATTTCTTTTCTTTTCTTTTTTTTTTTTTTTNAAAAAAAAAAAAAAAAAAAAAAAAAAAAAAATTAAGAGCTACTTGGACACATCCATAAAGAACTGCATTTACAATTTTTCCAGAATAAGCTGAATAACCTTTGAATAACCTTTGTTTTAAGCAGCAAGGAGACAGAGAAACAAATCATGATTTTGATGCTGTCTAATTACTGAGGAGCACTTTTGCACATTATCACACAGATATGAAATTAAACACGATAGCACAATAGATACTGTCTGTCAGGCTGAGTATGGCTTTGATTTCTCCCTTGGTGCACAGCTTTTAAGTGCATTGCCTTTTATGTCAAATGGGGAAAATTGAAGGCTTGATGCTATGTGCCAAAACGTCATTTATTCCCACATTTCCTCTGTCATCATCAACTCTCGTCTCAACAACGTTTCTGGAAAGTTTTGAGATGCAGTACTTTGAATATCAGGGAGTGAATGATTCAGCTGCCGTTTGTTGGTTACAGTTACACGTTTACTCTCTGCAAAGAAATGATCGTGAACTTGGAGATCAGAGGAATGTTGACACTGCGGGATATGCAGCAATGAAAGGAAAACAGGAAGTGAAATTAATGTTTTCTACTATACTGTTTGTATTACAGCAAAATATGTTTGCAATATTTATATCTTGCCTGCATCTGAGAAACGTAAGGAGGGTAGGTCTAGTTAGTTTCATGATAATTGAACTTCAGACTCTCTGCCTGATACGTGATCAGTGTAAATATGTGGATATGCATGCTTACATGCAGCTGCATTACACTGAAATTTATGCTGATATTTCATTACTGTTTTATTTCAACTGAAATGTAAGAAACATGCACCATTTTGATGAAACATTTCCAAAAGGTCTTTACCTACATTTTTTGTTCCACAGCAGGGGGATCCTTCAAGTGAAAATAACTTTTTTCTAGATATCTTCACTCATCAGAAAACTTTTAGAAATGCACAGAAATTTAAACATTAACAGATAGATGACAACATGACGTGTTTCCTGCTGGTCGTATGTGATTCGCCAGGCATTTATTACATAATCTGACATGCACCAACTTTGATATCATAGAGTTCAACACAAATTACAAAGATTTTATTGTAATAGGAGGCATTAGATGTTGAAGGGTCTGCAGGTTGATCTATGCATCTGTTCATCCTTAATTATTAATTTTATATGCATTTTAAGCATAAAGGCATTTACTGCTAATTGCTTATGCAACTTCTTGTGTATAGAATTATATGGTCTGTAATGATTTTATTTTGGTTTCTGCAGTTTGTCTTAGCTTGAACTCACCTGGATGTGATCTTGCTAAAAGGATTACCCACAAACCCACCCTTGCGTTCTTTCTAAAGTCACTGCACAGTTGATATCCATCTTCCCATTCCATCTATCTTTTCTTCTTCTTGTCACCATTCAAAACCCAAACGCCCTTGAGCTCCATATGAGTGCAATCTCATGCCAACAGGGCAAAATGAATCATTTGATTGCCATTTTCTTACTGTCAGCCATGGCAACAGCTTTCTGCAAGCCATCTTAGCTGTGCTTCTCAAGGCAACACTCTGTCTCTCCTCATTATTGTCCTGTCCATTACTGCTTTTTGTCATTGTCATTTGGATCTTTAACCTTTTTTCATCATCTTACTCCCTGATGGTGTCCTTGATGCTCCTCACATAAAGACAAATTAGAGAAGGCACCCTGAGGTCTTTGTGCTTAGAGATGAGTGCAGACTCACTGTCTGTATGGTGTATTGTGATATAGATTTTATGTGATGAGAAGGTCTTAATGCTTTAGTTTAGTATTTAATTTCGAGAGCAAAATGAATATATAATACAAACAATAAAGCAGGAGCTACACAATGATTTACTTTATAATGCATGTTTATATCCTTTACAGAAAGAACAAACTGTCTCTTGACTTCTGGGTATTCCAGCCTCACACTAAAACCATGTTATTCTTCTCTTAATACTCAGAAATAACCTATCTGATGAGTTGCATGACACAGCATTCTTGTGGCAAAAATTAGCCATGATGCAATAGTGTTTCCTGACTTGGAAAAGGGAATTGTTTTCCAGTCCCCTTTGGAACAACATAACCATTGTTATTCTTAAAGACAGGACATGTACGGACTCAGAGCACAGATAAACTATGACCAAATTGGGTGCTGAGCTAATGAGGTTTTCTATAAAATAGATTCAATGTTGTCACGAGTCCCAGAACGATCAGGGTTTTTTTCTGGGTGGTTCCTTTTGTCTCATTGAGTCCACTCAACAGTTTTTGAAAATTTTAATACCTGCAAGATGCTACTTCAGCTGAAATCTGTATAATTAGTATAAATCTTTCTGGTTTTTCATATTTATAAAAAATACTTCAGCTATTACTTAATTTCTAGGCCAAAAAATATAATATTGTTTCTGGCAGGTTGAAACTTTTACTAGCTATTTCATGAAGACAGCAGCTCCTCGATAAGTGCAGTAATTTACGCATAATAGAAGTTCATTTGAGAGTGAAATTAGATTGACCTGATCTTGAGAATGGGCAACTCATTCCCATTAAGACAGTCAATGTGCACTGAATGTACAAGAACCTCTCACTTAAATCCAGGTAAAAGTAAATCATCTGCTGTATGAAACTTAAACCAGTTTCATAAATAGGTACCATTGCACATGCAGGCAGGTCAACAAAATACCTCTTTATATATTCTATATAATCAGCATACAAACAGTAAAGCACAGATGTTAGCAGCTAGAAAGGAGGATTTTTGATTTCCTTAAGGCTCTGAAACATTAAAATATTTTATTGTAGTTTACTCTATAGTGCAAACTGCTGAATTTATATTACGAAAGGGTGATTGCATGTTAGTTATTGTATAATTATATTGTATGTGACAGGGAGTGTAAAACACTCATGGGAACATCATGTTGCACTCTATAAATACAAAAAGCATATGACCAGAGCATTCTTAGAATGCTTTTGTAGGCTCCAAACACAGCCAAACACAATGTTAACGCAACATGCCCTGATAGTGATATCACGAACAGTTCATTAAACACACATATTTTGTGCGCTGGTGTGGCAGTAACAGTCTGATATGGGACTCACATTTCATATCAGTAAATGACACACGGCTCCTTTGTGAATTAATAAAAAATTATGAGTTATGAATAAATTGAAGAAACTCTTATTAAATATCATGAGGAAAATGGATGGTGTTAAATCTAAGGGATCCACAATTCTAAAAACATTGCATGCTGATATCTCATTCCTGAATGTTTCAAATTCCATGTGATACCATGAAAATATAATCAAAATATCATATTTTGAAATATAAGATTTTTGTCCAGTAATGACAATATGCTGCTTTATACTGTGTTTGCCCCCATAACATTAGCATTTTAGTATTATTGAGACTTGTTTTCCTGTTCCACACAGGAGCTCTAAGTAATCTGACAATGTGGTTTAAAGGACCATATCATCCATTTTGCATGTTTGAGCCTAATATATTAAATTTTCATACATGTTACGTTACTGACAATCATTTTCCAAAGGATAAAATCGTATTTCAGCTTTCCTGATACTTTTTTTTTCCTGATAAGTAATCTTTCAAAATCAAATATTCAAGCGATATACTCACCTTAAAAAAATGATGTTTCACCTGCTAATAGTTACGCAGCCTTATGAAGTCACAGTCATTTAAATTTTTCAGTAAATGCAGGTCTTCTTTTAGATTCACTCCACGCTTTTTAATTGCGCTTAAATGCTAAAATTACGTAATTATAAAAAACAAAAAAACAAAAACAACCTGAATACATGTTTTGTTTGCAATGATGGATTACCTATCCCAAGAACATTTCAAGTATCAACAAGTTGATTTTAATAGTGTACCTGAATGAACTGAAATCAATGGCGGTCTGGAAGGTACGAAAAAATTCTTTAATTCACTGTTCCAGTAGTAGTAGTCCAGTAGTCTTTGGGAAATGATTCTCAGTAATGTTACACATATGAAAATATCTTCACCTCAAACATGCAAAATAGCCAGTATGGTCCTTATACTGTAAATGGGCCTATGCAGTGTTAGCTTTATAACTCTGCATATATTGACTGTTTTTGCACAATAATGCAAAAATTAACGTGGCATACTCAATTCTGCTTCAGTAAGTAACTGGGTCCCTGCATCAGTAGGAGGATAAATGGGCCACACACTGCCAACACCATATTGAGCTCTTCTTATAGACTCATTAGAAGTATCCATATGTGCTAATGAGGTCAATTTAACCCCGGTAAGGACAGGAACTGCAGAGTGGTTGGTTAAGTGCGGCTCCCGCTCTTTACTTTGCCGTTGCCCTGCAGTTGTGCGGGCAAGCAGGAGGGCAGATCGACAAAAAAAGTGTGATGTAAGATGTCCACAAGATGCTAACTTTCCCTTCTGAAGAAAGTCTTCAGGACTTCTTTACACACACTCAAGCTCTACATCCATATAGGCACATAGTGTATGATGCACATATGTGTTCTTTGAGACTGCTATGCCGCTCTGAGACCAGGATCTTTCAGAGGAATCCACAGTAAGAAATACAGGGATAAAGATGAGAGGATGAGATGCTACTGTGTCCTTTTATCTGCCTGCTTTTTCTTTCTGCTCTTCTGTGTGGATTCTATGTGTGTATGAACAGTGCTGAATATACCAAAAAATCCTAAATTCTCCCCTGGGGGGAAATTAGTTAGTTTTGTTAGTTTATAAAAGTGAAGGAATTCTAAAAGCCTGAGAGGAGACACACCAGTAGATTCTTGCAAAGAAATTAACAAAATAGAGCAAAGCCAGATTGATCAGATTGGTTTTCTTGGCTGACTGACTGTTCCCTGTGAATGACTCCACTTATGGCCATTATATAATTGGCCATTTTCTGATTCAGTGCTTATGGAGAGATTACAAACTTGTACTTTGTGGATTTTGTGGATTTTTTTTTAAAGTACAATAGCAGAATGCTCTAACAAGTACAATTACATGAAACAGGTGCTAAATTACAGTAACAAAAGAGACTGCAATTTGCAATTTCCACCTTTGGTTTTATATATATTAAGTATGAATATGCATGAGACATGAGTATCCATACCACCCTCTTTGAGATGGTGTACACTGTAGTAAAATCAATCAATCTGTGTGTCATTTCCTTAAAGAGGCACCTTTTCTCTGGCTTTTCCTGTGTCTCAGCAGCTGGGACCAGACCTATCAGGCTCACGCTGGGATAGATGAATCCCCTCTATTCTCCTCTGCTGTTATTCTCAGCAGTTCTTTTTTTTTTTTTTTTTTTTTTTTTTACAATCCATTGTTTTCAAATCTCCGGTTATTTTCTCAGAAAATACATGTCTGTCCCCACTGCAGACAAAGAGCCACAGCACAGGCATGACGGGCTTTTTGAATGCAGATGCAGCACAGATTCTCTTGATTTCTTGTTCTGCTTTGTAAAAATGGATGGTTCATTCAGCAGAGCTGGAGCAAATGTTTGGACCTATGAGGCAGATTTTTTGTTTTGCTTTTTTTTTTTTGTTTATGTTGCATATAAAATTGACAGAGAACTGAGAAAAGAACACATAGTTTTCTGTGCAGAGTTTGTGCCTTTGCATGCCTCAGCAGAACAAAGTTTAGCTGAACTGTTGAACTGAAATCACTTCAACTGAGAGAAAATGATGGAGTGGGAATGACACGAGCAGCAAGGACAAAGAGAGAAAGGAAGCAGGAGAGATAAGAAGATATAGAAAGGATCTGTGGTGAAAAATGTTCCCTTGCACAAAGGCAGTGGCTCTGTCTCCTTGACTCAATGCTGTCTACTCCCTCATCTGTGTATGTTATAAACCCCACCTCCCCCAGTGCTTCTCTCCTCCCCTCCCCTCCTCTCTCAGTCTCTGGCTTGAGGAATCCCAGGCAGTGTTTAATTGCAGAGTGGAAAGGCTTTAGTTGGTCTAATGGGCTCAGCACCGGAGCAGGGACTCATTCACCTCTTTCTCAGACATACAAACCTGGACAGAGACACTGTTTTTCAGCCGAGGAGCCAGACAGGGCAACTGGAATTCAGGAGGAGATGAAAGAATGATTTCACAAATTCAGGTACGGCCGAGTATGTGAGAGAATGTACCAGAGGCAAGAGACGGAGTAAGAGGTGGAGAAAGAGAGGAGAGCAGGAGGGGAGGGGAGGAAACGGGAAACAGCCAAGTGCAAGAGAGAGAGAGAGAGAGAGAGAGAGAGNTGGAAGTCTGCAGCAACAAATGAGACAGAACAACGAGGCGGGAGAGGTAGAAGGAGAGAGACGGAGAGGGAGGGAGGTGGAGAGGGGCCCCATGCAGGAGAGAAGGCTACAGGGTGAGGAGGAAGGAGTAAGAAAAAGTTAGGAGAAGAACAAGAAGGGGTTCCAGAAAAAGAAAGAAGGGGTGCTGAGATTAACAACTACAAGAGAGAAGAAGGGAAACAACAGGCAGGAAGGAAGGGGAGGGAGAAGTCTTGGGCACAAAAAAAAGAGAGCTGAAGAAAAGTTTTCTTGTGGGAAGACACAGATGAGGAAAACAGAGCGAGTGAATGACTGGGCTGGTGAGAGCAGGGAGGGGAGGAAACCAGTTGTTTTCTAAGGCGTTTTCCACACAAGCGTCTGGACTCCTTTGGACATGCACACAGACGGTGCACAAACAACGGGACACCACCGTTTTCTTCATCACAGCACCTCCTGCCAGTGTCAGAACTGCATCCACTATGAGCCGCCATTCCCCCATCACAGTGGGGCAGGATACCGACCAGAAGCAGGACAGGCAGACCACCCATCTCTGGACCACAGCAGGGACACCCAGGCTTCTCGACTCGGAGACGTAGGAGGGAGAGCTTTCACAGTGGACAGAGTTGAGCGAAGCGGTCATCGCAGCCCACAGAGGAGGCCTGTGTTTGCAGGGCCGGGCCCTTACAGCCAGCCAAATGACACGAGCCAAATCTACCCCTGGGATTTAAACCCTGCCCAGTGGAGCTACCCGCTGGAGCCTGGGGTNCGAGCCAAATCTACCCCTGGGATTTAAACCCTGCCCAGTGGAGCTACCCGCTGGAGCCTGGGGTGAGACACTACCCGTTTATCAGAGAACAGTGTGGCTGTGTGGTGTGGAGTGATACGAGGACTCACCCTTTTAACTCCAAGCTACCAGAGCCACTCCCCCATCTTCAGGTCAAAGGTCAGGGACACAGACATAGACAGACTGTTAGATATGCTTTGGAGGAGGAGGAAGAGGAGGGTTGGAGATGCAGCACTGGATACTATCAATGGGAGCCACATGCACCCAGTCCCCAGCCGGGTCGTTTGCACATGCCAAACGGCCACTGTCGGCCAGGGGCTATGTTCTTTGAGGGAGGGGAGGAAAGAGATAACCATCAGGACTGGAACAGATTGAAGGGTGGATCAGAAGAGGGCTGTAATGGACGCGCTGCCTCTCACAAAGGCTTCTTCTCCACTGAAGTCCCACAAAAACACTTCAACCAGAACAGAGGGAAGGGGCCCAGTGTCCCTCCCTCTGCCACCATGAGCCAAGAATCCTTGAAATCTGCAACTAACAATGACCACCAGTACCAGGGTTCAGAAGCAGTGAAGCAGAAAAGGAGGCAGGATTCAGTTCGGGAACAAATCCGACAAGTGGTCACGGACCTGGAGGATGTTTTGGGGGGTTTGAAGCAAGTTCAAGTGGAGATGAAAGAGGTAAGCATCTATTGTAGTAGATGTTGTGTCTGCACTGTATATTAGGTTTGTACACTACAGGCCAGACGTTTGAGGCCACCACCAGATTTAGCATGAGCAGTGTAGCAAGTTAATCCCAAAATGATGTGGGAGAAGACAGACAGCAGGCTACTGAATAGAATCTTAAAACACATCAGCAAGGGAGTTGGAACACAACTGGAGTGCCAGTACACAAATACAGACTGATGCCTTCATTAAAAATCATTTCTTAAGCCACAGTGGCTACATAATGTGACAAATTATTCTTGAAAGCTAATTACTTACATTTATGTCATTTCCTGTGCAATAAATTGTAAAACAGTGTATTGATGATTTTTTTTTTGTAAAAAAAAGCTGGGGATGGCCTCAAACTTCTGGCCTGTAGTGTATGTACAACAGGTATATTGACATGAAGGTCTGAGTCAGATGCTTACATGGAAATATAAGATTTTAAACTATTAACATATATTAGCCTCAATGCTAACAACGTCAGCCACAGAGTCTATTTTGATTTTGTTTGTTTATCCATGCATGTTCATGACAGCACGTCAGCATCTTCATCCGTTCTGATGCCATTGTTTGTGATGCAATCATTTGTGACTCACTTGTCATCTAATTTTGAAACAGTGATGTGGAGCGATTCGCACTGACCTTTTGCAGAAATCGTCTAGCTCGGCAGCATGCCAACCAGCACATTAAAAAGCCTGGCATGAGTCCGTTACTAAATTATTCCTTGCTCTTACAATATCCATTTTGCTCACAGCTGTAAAATAACACTGATTGTAGCTGAATGCCTCTAAGCACCATCACAAATAAACAATCGCCATCATTTGCAGATCGAGACACAGCTGGAGACAAAACCATCTGCGGTAGATAATCATCCTTGATTTGATTGATTGGTTGATTACTGTTTCAGTAACAGTTTTAGAGGTGTCACAAGAAACTTGTATGGAGAAATATCGACTCTCTCTATTGTCATTCAGGTGGTCGAGCAGATTGATCGTCTTACAGCCAATATTGACCTCAGTGAGGAGGGGCCCAGTGTCAATCAGGGGGGATCCAATAAGTTTTACAGCTCCACCCACACAGGAGACTTCAGTATGACCCTTTTGACCAATCACAAAGCTCCAGCCCAGGCATCGCGGCATATGGATGAAGATCGCATCATCCTGAGAACTAACTCTCCCTCTCCTGTCCACATGGCATCAGTGGTCAAAACCAGCAGCATTGGCTCGACTGGTCACAGTAAGGACATCAACGGCCACCCGCCTCACCTGTATCCGTCCAGAGACTTGAATCACATTGGCCAAACCCTTCCAGAGCCCCCTCCACAGAGCCTTGACCCTAAAGTTATTATTAGGAGCAGCACCTCCAGTTCAAGAACTCAAAAGCCTCCACTGTATCCCCAAAACGGGAGGTGCGGGAAGGGCTTGTACCCACCGTCCAAGCCTACGAGGACCCCTGCCTACCATGGGAGAGGCCGACACAGCACCAGCATGGTGTGAAGGAGGGGGTGGGGGGGTGGTCTGCCCTAGTGCCATGGGGGCCTGAAACATGAGACCCTGCTGCCCATGAGTGGAGGTCATGAGTGGAGATGGGACCGGGCAGGGGAATAACTCATGGTAAGTTCAGATACAAGGGGACTTTCTTTCTTTTACAGTGTTGGTGTTTCCGTCAGGGC
Organism: Lucifuga dentata; assembly: GCA_014773175.1. NCBI lineage: Eukaryota > Metazoa > Chordata > Actinopteri > Ophidiiformes > Bythitidae > Lucifuga > Lucifuga dentata. Next base: position 10,535 of record VXCM01000420.1, read on the forward strand.
TTGCAGCTCATGACGTTTGCTGTGTTTACTGGAAGCTTTGACTTCTGAGTCAGTAAATGAAATGCAGTGTTCCTGTCAGTTACAAAAAGGGGTTTATGTGTGTGTGTGTGTGTTTTATATGTGTGTTTTATGTGTGAATATGGTGTGTGTGTGTGTGTGTGTGTGTGTNGGGAGGAGCATAATGTGTCTGCTTTTGTTGATGTCACATGATTTCCCAGTCCTTCACTACACTGCAAAACATGTCTGTCTGAGCAAGCGAATAAGTTTTGTGTTCCTAAACACTCATTTAAGAAAAGTGGGAGACAAAACAAAATCAGGAGCACAATGAGATCATTTCACTCCCTCAATAAAAATTAAACATGTTTAATAAGATCTGAAGAATTTGATGAAATAACCAAGACTGAATTGCAAGCCAACTGGAATGCACAGCCTCTGCTTTATGCATATTTTAAAGCATATCTCAAAGTAAGGTTTAGCTTTATTCAAGCAGCTTAAGAATCGCTTATAGTGACAATGTTTCTTTCCTTGATAAAAACAATAAAAACACAGCCTGAAGGCACAACGCTAATCTTGTTAAGATAGACTTTTTGCAGTGTAAGTTACTCATGACTTCAAGGGAACTGAGAGTTGGCAGTCGCTCAGTAGTTTTTGGCAAAGCCAGACCCCACAGCCGCTTGATTTAAATCATGTGACACAAAAGAGGCATCATTATTTTCACAGGAAGAGCATAGCTCTGACTCAGAATTAGTGTAATTTACTGTTTGATGAGAAGCTCAACTCTTTTTTTCCCCTCATGTTGCTTTCAGATGTATCATTACTGACTGTGAGCAAAGAGTACAATTAATAACAAGATAATAACAAGGAATCAGCCCCTCCAGCAAAAGAAAAAACAAACAGCAGATACAGATCCACAACAAGCCCACCTTTGCCCATGCTGAAGACACGCATGTTTCTGTACTTCCCTCTTGTGCGGAGTATGCAGAACTGCAATCTGTTTTTCTGGCCTCTGAGTTGGGCACACACAATCTGGTTTTAATCATAAAACCCCCTGGCCACATGCCAGACTGGAGCGAGGCAAACTTGTGTTATATTGTGACGTCCTTATAAACACGAGCACTGCTGGACAATGCAGCATCCGTCGTACTGAGCGGCTCTGCAGATTATGCTGCACAGAGAGAAGGACAGACGGGCTTACAAGGCTGCCGCTTCAGGTCAAGGCTTTCAGACAGAGACCAGGTCGACTGTACACGTGCGCTTTAATTTTCTGAGAAAAGAGTTTATTTTACTCTGGCTTTTCTGTTCAGTGAAAGTCTTCTAAAGAACCAGTGTTGACATTTTAAAGCTTTGAATAATCTGAATTACTCACACAGCAAAAATTCAATGGCGACATGGCGATCACAGCAGATTTTTGCTAAACAACCAGATCTCACACATACACACACACATACACACACACAGTACAGCCATGATGAAAACATGCTTTACAGTGCTTCTTTACAAGCAAGGCCACATAACTCACAAGGATAGCCCCAATACACACACACACACACACACACACACACACACACACACACTTTCAGTATTGTAAGAGATGTGAATGACATCACAAGAAAAGCCTCCAGAAGCAGCATGAATCGCATGCGTTTGATGGGGGAGCAGTGCTGCACTCACCGAGGTGTTTGCTGACTTTCTGAATTTAAAGTTGTTTCTCTTTTCAGCAGGAGCTGAAGCCACTGAGACAAGCTGTCATCTGGTGGAGACAGAGCTCGGCCTGAAGGTGGGGATGTTTCCATGGGAAAATTCCCCCAAGAGTCAAGCTACTATGTTATGCAAGAAAGGGATGCATAGAACTGGAGAGACCTCTCTGAGAATTTATATTTTTGGCATTTTCAGTGCAGTGGCAAATATTAAGAGGGATAAACTGTGATATGCTTCCAACAACCACCAAAACAAACCCAAAGTTGTCTTTTTATGACAGTATTAATTTATTATTGCAATTTTTTAATTGTTATTGAAAGAATAATATTTTCAGGCAGCTTAAACCAGTCTGGATACTCTTTACCCAACATATACTATAATTTTTATATTAGAAAGTTTTATATCATAAAAGTGGATAAACTAATAAACAAGTATTTTTTAAATAAAAGATAGTTTTGCACTGTGTTACAGCCATGCTTGTTATGCTGTAAGAATAACCAGCGAGGGGCCAGGGAAGAGCTGAAAAAGAAGAGCTGCAATTTTTCTGTTATCTGCTCATTCTGACATCTCAGTTATCCAACTCAACAGATGTTGTATTGACCATTGAATGTCCCACATTTGAATAAGGAATAAAAGAAAAGGCACTAGTGTGACTTTGCCTCTGAATCTGAGAAATGATTAGAATTATCTGTTGCAAATTCAGCAGGTCTCGGCATGTGTCCCAAACTGATGTAGAAGCTGTGAGAATAATTCCCAGGCTGATCTGGAGGTGGCAGTGTGTGATCTCTCATGGCTTTACTCCGTCAGAATGCTGATGTCTGGCCAGCGTCTGCGTCTCTGTTTGTTTAAATCTTGTCTGAGACTTTCACCACTCGCCTCTCACAAGCTCCTGTCTCGGCAGTCAGAGCGCATTGTCCTGCTCTGTCTCGCTTTCTCTGTACTTGCCTCCCTCAGCAAACCTGTTATCCATCCAGCCCACAATGCATTTCTCCCTCTTCCTCTCTGCCTCTTTCTGTATGGAAAGACAAAACCATCGAGTGACTATTTGAGAGCTTAGCAGGGTCAGATTTGTACTGTATAAGAGCAGAATGTGTTTGGAGAGAAAGCGAGCACTGAATTTTAAGCAGAATTGATGTTTTAAGGATGCAAGAGAGATTCTGTCTCTAGAAATCAGTGACCAATATGGTTTGTTTCCACTGAATTTGACCAGTATTGTCTTCTTCTGTCTTGTCTTCCCAGTCAGGTTATTTCGTAGTATGCTCATTTGTCTACATACAGCTGTAAAATAAATTTTACCCAAAAGCCGAGGAGCCGTATCATGGAGCATCAGTGCTAGCAACTTTTTGGCATTGCAGCTTTGGCTGTTAGCAGTTTCACGATTCAGTCTCAGTCCAGTTCACAATACAAGACTGGGCTGTCACATGTTTGAAACAATCTTTCTCATTCCGACAGGTGGAATTAGGAGTTTTGGTTATGGTCAAGCTACACAATAATTGTTTCGTATGTCTGCCTTGTCTGGCAGGCCTGACTGGATTCAGCCAGCCGACTCAAATTCAGACTCAAAATTATGCAAAGATTCCTATGGTGTGTCCCTAGCTTAAAGGACCGTACCAGCGAAGGTGCATGTTTGAGCTGAATATATTCAATTTTCATACATGTAACGTAACTGACAATTATTTCCCAAAGCATACTATTGAAATGGTGAATTAATTTTTTTTCCTACCTTCCAGACTGCCATTGGTTTCAGTTCATTCAGGTACACTATTAAAATCAACTTGTTGATACTTGAAACGTTCTTGGGATAGGTAATCCATCATCATGANACACTATTAAAATCAACTTGTTGATACTTGAAACGTTCTTGGGATAGGTAATCCATCATCATGAACCAGACACATATTCAGATTTTGTTTAGAAGTTACATAATTTTAGCATTTAAGCGCAATAAAAAGCGTGGAGTGAATGTATGTCTCCACCGGGGAATATAGTCCCAAAAGAAGAGCTGTATTTATCGAAAAAGTTAAATGACCATGACTTCATAAGGCTGTGTAACTATTAGCAGGTGAAACATCAATTTTCAAGGTGGGTGTATCGCTTGAATATTTGATTTTGAAACATTAAGAGATTTTGCCAATTATCAGGAAAACTAAAATACGGTTTTATTCTTTGGGAAATGGTTATCAGTAATGTAACATGTATGAAAATTGAATATATTAGGCTCAAAATGACCACTGGTATGGTCCTTTAACAACCAGATTTGGGGATATGCTTTTGAGGGATGTAGCCAAAATTGTTTTAATGAATTGTTTCATGTTCTCAAGAGCTTGGAACCTGCACCATCCATCCATCCATCTATCCATCCATCCATCCATCCATCCATCCATCCATCCATCCATCCATCCATCCATCCATCCACTATCCCCACTTGTCCTATGCAAATTTTTGTATGTATTTTACAAATGTGCCCCTGCACAATCTCAAATATGCATTTACTGATTGATTTGTGGTCAAACTTCCTTCCTGTTTGGAATGAACTTCCATATTACTCCTCTTTCTTTCTGTGTGTCTCTGATGCAAGCTGTAGTGACAGCTGATATTTGATGATACATGGTGTCTGACTCCAAAATCTCCTGCCCACTTTGTCACCTGCTGCCTGTGTCTGCAGCCGCTAGCAGTTACTGCGACGTTACTTCGTGACTGTTGATTACACACTGAAGGCCATGTGCCAGCAGCCATTATTACTTGCCAAAGTCACCAATCAAAATGAAGCATGTTTTTGGCCACACAAGTGTAGTATTTTAGCGAGATTTGATAACAGAGTAATTCATCACAAACGCAGCAATGAGTCATATCTGCTGATTTATGTGTTCAAAGACTTAAGAACTGTTATGGCTTAGTCATGAATTGTGTGGGAATATCTCTCCTTTTCCAGATACAACATCATCCGGTTGTTATTCATAAGAGAGGTCTGTTGTGGCAGTGAGATAAAAGGTTTGGTTAAAGAGTTGCCTTTCGACTATTTTACACACTTAAAATCTAACTTGTAAAACAAATATCCTTTGTGATAAGATGCTGTAAGAGTCACAAAATAACCATCAATCCTCAAAGTCACATCAGAGTCTGCAGGTCCGGATATCAGATAATGTCTGAAACACATGAAAAACTCTTGTTTAATCTTGTCAAACACAAGACACACCAGCTGAGCTAATGGCTGCGCTGCCTTTGTAAATAGGAATGATTTTGGAATGTCAGACAGAGTTTCAGACCAAGAACAACACAGAGTCTCACTGTGTCTCCTCTACCCAAAAATAATACATGAGTAGGATGCTGTAAATCCTGCAGGTGTGCGATGCTTGTCCGAGGAGTTTTTTTCTGCTGGTGTGTTTAGGTTCTGGACAGAAAACTACAACATGTTGAACAACCACTTTCTTTGTCTCGGATGGCATGCCCCCATCCTGAACAACAGCTACGTGCTAATAGCTCCAACCAGTCTCAAGCTGTTCTGGGAAAAGATTTAGGTAGTTACACGATTTCAGACTGATGTTTTAAAAATGGCCTTTGCTGTTTGACTTACTGAAAAATTAAGTGTTCAGATAAAGTGAACTTAATTATTTATTGATACATTACTGTATTTTTATACCAAAATTGTGCATTATTTCCACTAGATTTGTTGTTTTTATCTACACTGTAAAATGTGACAAGTTGGTCTTACTTAAAAAAAAATCTAGGAAACCGATTGCCTTGAAAAAGTAAAGTAAATATAATCTATTAGTCTTAAGTTTAAGTAGACAAAGTATAACTTAAGACTAATAGTTATATTTACTTATCTTTTTCAAGGCAATCAGTTTCTTAGATTTTTTTTAAGTAAGATCAACTTGTCACATTTTACAGTGTACCTTTTACATCACCATTGAAATCAGAGCCTCAAAAAGCTTTACAACATGAATGTAATAATAATCTTTGTTGTGCATAATGCCAGTAATTTATATTACTGTCTGTAATCTTTAATGAATCGTCTATTTCACATCATGTATGTTAGAGAAATGTGAAAGTAACAGAAAGAACTGGATGGCTGTCGATGAGTATTCAGTGAAGTTAATCATGATTAGAAATCATCATTTGAAGCAGGAATAAAGTTTCCCTTTAACTAAATACAATCAAATAAGGAATTAATTTTTTTAATCCTTGAGTCTTAAAGCACTTTCTGTCCTGAAATGAGTTGCTCACAATCTAAACACGGTTTGGTTATTTGTAGGTTTGCCTGGGCTTATTTTAGGATAAGCAAGTGCACAAAACAGATTGAATCTGAGAAAAATGCATACGAGTGTTTGAAGTTAAAGATGAAGAGCTTAAGGAAGAAGAAGAAGAAGAAGAAGAAGAGAAAAGCCTTTGAGCTTTCCATCAAAATACCACCCAAGTCACTGTACCACCCAGTGCGAGACAAACAAAACACACACACACACACACACACACACATACTACTGGTGCAGTTTTCACTCTCCAAACCCAAGAGTGTGTGTGTGAAACAGATTATCCGCTGGTTATGTAAGTGACCCCAGGTGTGGTAGTGTCCCTGTGTGTCTGTCCCACACACCCTGACTGTTTTACGCCTGAACTCAGCACTATTTTTAATCTCAATGGGATGACAAAAGTGCTGAGGAATTTCTCTGCTCTGTGCCTAAAGCAACCAGTCAAGACGCTCTTTTGGCTGAGCACGTCCCGCCGTTACGTCCCTCTGCTCTCACGTGGGCCTGCTTTGTTGAAATATGACCTGCAAATACCAAACCCTGCCCTTGGTAACCTGTCCAAACACTGCCCACCTACGTGCAGATGCATCCGGAAAATGTCTCTCCTTGCCACAGTATTTTCGGTGTGTGAGGGTGAAGTAGGACACATGCAGATGGGAAAACACCGAGCCCGCATAACAGCAGGCTGCCTCCCACCTGACCTCACCTAGCTGCACGCTGTGCTGTGTTTGCTGGGGTCACGAGGACGAGTGGAAGGTTGCAGCCGTGCCAACTGGCTATACTAAAAGCTTATATTTAACTTAATGTACCAATACCACAATGGAAAAACTCTGCTGCTACTGTATTACCTTTCTACTTTTGATGTATTTTAGTATTAAAAGTAGAAGTACTCCATGGCAGATGTACTCGAATGACTCAAATTCTGCATGAACTGCGTCGAGTTGAAATCAGCAGCATGAGCATCCTAACAGTATCACCACCAGAATCAATAGATTCCTTTAGCAATAAATAAAAGTTCTCTGTAATGTAATATATAATATATATTGAATAATCTGTTAATGTAAACAGCAGCTAAAGCATCGACTCTGTTTCTGGCTGTTGAGGTGTATTTTCAGACTTTCAGAGGTGGAAAGTAACTAAGAAAATTTACTCAACTACCGTACATACATTTTTGAGGTATTTTAGTTTCTTTTTTAAATATATATTTTGTGTTATTTTCTTGTTTTATACCATCAAATTAATCTACTAGCTGTGTTACTAGTTACTTTGCAGATTCAGTCTTTAAATACAACATAAGACAAACTCCTAAAATATTACTGTTGTCTTATCTGGGTCACAGACACAGCTTTATAGCTTTGCTAAGCAAAGTAGCTCAGATGTGTGACTCCTGGCCACATCAACTCTTCTGAGGTATACTCCAAGACCAGATGGGTCCAAAAGTCTGAGACCACATTGAAAAGCCATGATGTTTTCCATGTAAATCTGGAAATAATCAGAAAGTCTGAAATCATAAGAAGCTCTTTGGAACATTGTCAAATCGTACTGGGATAACTTGGGTCATCAGTTTTTGCACAAACTTGTGGAGTCCATGCCAGCTGGAGTGCATGCTGTCATTAAAGCAAAAGAGGGGCANTTGCACAAACTTGTGGAGTCCATGCCAGCTGGAGTGCATGCTGTCATTAAAGCAAAAGAGGGGCATACCAAATACTGAGATATTCTGAAATTCATGTACATTTTTCAAAGATTCAACTTCTCACTCAAATTGTTAAGATGATATTATGATTTGTAGTGAAAAATCTTGTATTAAATTAAAAAAGAATGCAAAATAGAAGCATTTTTGCAGTGGTCTCAGACTTTTGGACCCCACTGCAGCGTATTCTGTCTGTCCCGTGGTCTCCTCCCAGTTGGACATGGAATCTAAATCTACAAAGTAACTATTTACAAAATCATTTAAGTGTAAAATTTGCTTTGAAATGTTGAGTAAAAATAGAAGTCTCCAAAAACTGAAATACTTCTGTGAAGTACCACTATATCTCCACATTGTAATTAAATACAGTACCTGAGTAAACGTACTTAGTTACTTTCCACCTCTGCTGGTGTCATTCTCTGCTTGTGTGAGGTTTCCATAGAAACTCGGTCCAGATGTCGGCTTACTCCCCAGCTGAGCAAACAGTCATTGTCTTCTCTACACCATGACATGTTTAAAATGACATGCCCGCCCAAAAAAAGAAGCCAACCAGCTGAGTCACGAGGAACACCGTTAGTCACCCAAACACTAGTCACCTGATTTGTTAGAACAGGTTACAACCCCTTCAACTGGCCTGAATTAAGCCTTCTGTGGAGCAGAACATGAAACCCTGTGATAATTTTGCTCAAACTGTCTGCAAATATTATAATAGAATTCCAGACAGGCAGGAATGGAACTGTCCAGACACTTTCAATAACGTAGATAATCTATTCTGGCTCTGAAGCCCCTTGGTGGAGGCCAGCATAAGCTATTGCTCTTAATGCTGATTTCTTAAACTGATGCTACAGTGCATACATTGTCTGCCACTTCATTTTTCCAAAGCTTGATGATATGTAATACTTGTTTCAGAGACTGGTTTGTTGAAGGCAGGAACATCTTTGACTCAGGTGAATCACAACCTACTCCACATACTGAATACTGCACAGATTTTCCTTTTATTATTTTGCTGCAAAACGTGTTTGAAACAGTCTAGTGCTTGTTGCAAAAACACATTTGTCCCTGGTAAAAACATCTTTGAATGAGTCGCCGAGGATATTCTCAGGTGGGCTGTGTCAATCCTCGCACTCAGACAAAATCCTCCTGGTGCTAACTCTTATTGTCATCCTAGACAATCTCCTGGATGAAATGACAAATTGTGAGCCAGGAAGGAGTTCTTTACAAGCAGCTGAGCAACACTCCTATTTAAAAGCACAGAGAAAGGGGAAAGCGAGTAAAGGCTCCATTCATTCTGCACTGGCTTTAGCAGACATGGCATGACAGTTTAAGATCCTCCAGGTTGTGTCTTCACAGAGATCTGTCAGCAAACATGCCGCCGGCTTCTGCCTGCAGGCCTGTTTGTCTCGGAGGCCAGCAACTCTCATGAGCAAAACCATAGGTGCACCACTCAAGTAAAAACTCCCCAATTCATGGTACAAGGAATACAGATTTTCTAACAAAACTTGGACCTGAAGCTCCAGCGAAACTATTTAGAGACCAGGGGCAAACTGGAGGGGAACAAAGTTGATATTCTGGTGTTTTACAAGTAGAACTGATGCCTTGTTTTCATGCAAAACAACAGAAAGCTATTCTTCACTGTGTTTATTGTACTCTATCCAATGCATCAGCAGAACAGCATAAAATTATCAACAATGCTTCATTAATAAATTTACATTTTCCATTCATGCAGTTTTACACAAGCACACATTCACATAAACATATTCCAGTATACTTAATAAACTTAGAAATTGAAATAAAACTAGGTATTTGCAATTTTTTATAAACTTTAACAAACTAATGTGCACATAAAGACAACACAAGACAAAATTTAAGCAATAAAATAAACAGCTTTCAAGGAATAAAATAATATTGTGAGGACAGTGTTTGTATATAATATGGCACATAGTAGAAATACATGATCACATACATTACGTGTTCTCACTAAAAATATAGTTTATTTTATAAATTCCTATAAACCAGTTTTGCATTTATTACTGATAAATTCAACACAAAACTCCATGGCAGAAATGTAAGAATCACACCTAAATGGGACTATTTGTTGGTCAGATTGCTGACATTGCTGCAGTAGACGGTGAGATGAAAATGAAGATTTCAGCCCCTGAAAGCAGAAAGATAAAGAGATGTTAACATACAAACATCCTAAACCACTGAACTACATGTACACACACATAAACTGAATATTGCTTATTGTAATGAACTGTCATTGGACTGTTTTACCCTTGTTTCAACTGAACTATAATAATGTTGATTTGCTAATTCTCTATATTTCTAATTTATACAAATTTATTTTGAGTTAATTAGGTTCAACTGTAGATACTGTACAATGTCCAAAAACAGTATTTTCATGTCTGATACAGAATCAGTCTTATAGTACCTTGCTACTCGACAGTTGCGTGTTTGAACATAAATTCCCGTGTATGTGATATCACATCTCACTATGTTGTTGGTGAAGTCTGACTCCAGGACATGGAAATTGGGATTGACAGTAACCTGAAGAAAAAAATCATAAATAAAGTGTTTGAGAAGCTCTATAAGCAGTGGCATTAAAAAAGAAGCCATAAACAGCTGATATTAAATAGGATAACATTTCCTTATGTTACCTTTAATATATAGTTTCCTGGAGGGACGTCAGTGATGTCAATCCATTGACAGTCTATGTTGGCGGCGTAGGTGTCATGGCATCCTGGACTCAGTCCCTAAAAACACAAAACCAACCCTCCAGTGATTAACTTTGGCTCTTTAGAAAACTTTGGTGCAGATTTGAGTTTTAGATATAATTGGTTTTGGAAGCAGGGTTGTTACAAGAAACCAACACGGAGCAGAAAGCCAAAATCACAGCACCAAGCTGACAGATATTCCCATGTCCACAGCTTGGTTTTTCTCACTGGCATAGACTGAAATTTTAGAAATAAAAACATTTCCCAGAGGCTGAGATCTTTGCAAGAAACTCCAAAAGTAACTATGACAAATAAAGCCCTGCTAATTAATGTCTTGTTTGATAAATTGCCTTTGTGATTTGTTTCCTCAATATCTCATGTATTCAAAAGGTTTACTCATATTTTTGGCACAAACTTCAGTACACAGGAATATGGGAGGCTTCAAGTGAAAAAATAAAACAAAACTATAATAATCAGTGGTCTTCAATCCTCATCATCAAATAATACAGCATAGGTGTGTTTATGTGTTGTGCCCCCCAGATCTTGTTTGGCTAAACACATCTGATTTAGCTAATCAATACTACTGAATATTTTTTCAATTAGTCTATCAGCTATTTAGTCTTTACAATGTGTAAAAATAATGACAAATAATGTTTGCCATAAGATTCCATAGCCCAGAGTGATATCATCACATTCTATTTTGTCTGACCAACATAACACTGACAAATCATTTGTGCCCTAGATCCTAATTTATGGTCTAAAATGATGCAAAAAGACAACTTTAGCTCATAGACCTTTAGCAAATAGTTAACTTACATATTTAATTGTGTAATTTATCTACGTTAGTTGACTTCCTTAAAACACTGAATGATTGAAAAACAAATTCCTTCCTATTTTTAAACCAAAATTCCTAATTTCTCCTTTAAAGGACCATTTTGCATATTTGAGCCCAATATATTTTTATACACGTAATGTTATTGACAATAATTTCCAGAAGCATACGGCTGGAACAGTAAATTAAAATTTTTTTCCTACCTTCCAGACCGCCATTGTTTTTAGTTTGTTCTGGTACGCTATTAAAATCAACTTGTTGATACTTGAAAAGCTCTTGGGATAGGTAATCCGTCATTGTGAACAAGACATATATTCAGGTTTTTTTGAAGTTATGTAATTTTAGCATTTAAGCACAATAAAAAGCACAGAGTGAATGTATGTCTCCACCGGGGAATATAGTCCAAAAAGAAGACCTGCATTTATCAAAAAATTTATATGACCATGACTTCATAAGGCTGCGTAACTATTAGCAGGCGAAATATCAATTTTTAAGGTGTGTGCATTGTTTGAATATTTGATTTTGAAAGATGAAGAGATTTTGCAAAATATCAGGAAAGTTGTAATACGATTTTATCCTTTGGAAAATGGTTGTCAGTAACGTAACATGTATGAAATTGAATGTATTAGGCTCAAACATGCAAAATGGCCGGTATGGTCCTTTAAGATTTCCAGTTACCAAACTTACTCTCTGACTCCACCCACTGAAGCTTGTCTTGACCAATGACATTATTTGACCCTCCTTTAGTTTTGGTAAATGATACTACTGCTGGTATTGTTTGACCTCTGATGTTATGCTATGCTAAAAAAGCCTGTAATGTAGCTGTTACTGTACCTGTGTATGAGACGTACAGGCGTAGCGCCGCCTGAAGCCGGGTTCACAGCCCGTGTCCTCCAGGCAGAAGCTGGCTTTATGTCCCTCAGCCACTTTATGTCCTGTGATGGCATCCAGCAGGTCATAGTTACTGAAGGCGTCCATGCTGTGGTAGTGCCTGAGTGTGGGAATAGAACAGAATAGAATAGAATAGCTTTCTTGTGGCATGGCGAGAACAGTCTCAAACCACATGATTATGGCCTTCAGGCCTTGTTTTGGGTGTGTTGCTCCCATTTGTTTCGCCATCATTATCATTACAAATAGAGTTGTGTTAACATCTTAATCATTGTGAGATCATTCCATTTCCTTTCTCAGGCTGAGCAAACTCACTGGTGACAGCTGTGCCAGTCCCACTGATGTCTCGGTTTGACAGGAAGGAAGTCGGTCGTTCCTTGATTCTTGACTTTCTGGGGGAACCGCAGCAGGACCCTGAAGTCGATGTCTCTCACAGTGGGTCCGTACGCCGACCTTGGATGAAAGACAGGGAAATGGGCATCAGCTGTGTTTGAAAGAGCTCCTGGCTGAGCTCCTTGGGTGACTTTTCTCCAAAGTAACCGAGCGCAAATGTTTTGTTCCATTGTACTTAATGCTTTTGAGAAAACCAATCCAGAACATTTATGTCTTGGCAGGACATTGTGTTGGGGGATCTTTGCTCCATAATATGATTAAACAGTTATCCTAACTCTATCAAGGGAAGTTATTCTAGGACAAATATGCTAATACAATCTATATCCAAGTTTATGTGTAATTAAAAGTTATCTTATAACAGAGTTAAAAGTTATGCTAAAGCAACTGAAAGTTTTCCCAGCTCTATCTATAAAATGGTAAAAAACAAAAAAATACCTTGATATATGTGTGTGTCTGTGTGTGTGCATACTGAAGAAGTGAATCAGCTGCTGTGATACCTTGACAGACAATTCTCCTCTGCTGCACAGCGGAGTGCGTACATCTGCACACGCTGGATATATGCTCCTGCTTGGATGGCGTATGGATCTGGAACGAGGTCTGGCAGCCCTGAAAACAAAGACAATCAACGAACAGTCAATGTTTGTTATTTCTGAGCCCTTACTGCTCTCAGTGTGGTGCATACTCAGAACAATTCACCACAATAGAAGAAATATGGTTTCCAATCTGCAAATAGGCCCAGCTGTGGTGTGATTGTTTCTGTTGGCATAATTTAGTGTTTTACATTCCTGAGCTGTCATTATGAATCAAAGCCCAAATAACATTTTTTTTTTTCATTTTGTCATTCAGTTTGTGGGATAAGCATGAAGTTGTACAAACTTTTTTTTTAAATATTCATAAAGCCAATTAATTTTAAAAATGAAATAGGACCACAGTGGGGAAAAAATGATCCTTTAAGTGCTGCATTCAAACTCTAAAAAGGAAGGAAGGAAGGGAGAAAGGAGATAAAGAAAGAAAGAAGGACAAAATGATGGAATGAATAGAAGTAAAGAAAAAAGGAAAGAAGGAAAGAGGAATGGAACAAGAAAAGAAGGGAGGAGAAAAGAAAAGGAAAGAAACAAGAAACAGAAAGTGCATGAAGGAGGATTAAAAATAATGAAAGAAAGAAGAGAAGGAATATTTTAGTGATATTTATCTTATGTTTTTTTTTTTTTTTAAATGTAAATCTGCAGATTAACTTTCAGCTGTAAAAAGTACAGGCCTAAAGTCAGTGAACTTGCTTTCTACCTCTGCAGCTGATACACCCACTGGACCATCATGTTAGCCTTCAGTCTAAAACTAAACTAAACTTATTCCAATTAGACTCAGGCCAAAAAAAAAAAAAAAAANAAAAAAAAAAAAAACTTACCATTTTGGAAATATCTTGTTCCATATCCCGTGCCAGGCGGACGGTGGGAGCGGGCCACTGACCTTCCTCTGGTGGGATACATGTTATAGAAAACAGAATTCCTGTGGTTTTTGAACGGGTTTCGAGGGTCGTCGTTAACCATGTTCTCCACATTACTGTTTGCCTCGTTTGAAGCATCCTCCTCCTGTGCAGGGAATCCATCTTCAGATTCAGAAAATGTAGGATATCCTGTGATGGACCGATCCGTCTCCGCGGGTTGTCTGGAGACAGCTGTCGCCTCTGGCATCATGCGTAAAGGCTGGTACTCCGCGGCAGGCCCTGCTTCTCCAACCCTGCTTTGCGCTGTAGCATCCTGAGAGACAGCAGCTTCTGTCCTGCCTCTGGGGACATTTATAAAACTCCCAGGTACTGATGCGTTGATAACGTTGGTGTATTCAGCGTTGTAGCGCCGTGTGCCTGGATAATCTGCAGCCACTGGACGGTAATCGGCCTCAGGCTGCGCTCTGGCCCCTGACGCACGACCATTGCCGGGCGCATACTGTCTGCCGTCGTATCCAGAAGCAGGGGGTCTTAGTGCTACTCCATGGTTTGCTTGGTCGGTTCTGAATTGTCCAGACTCCCCCTGTCCGGTTCCTGCATGCGTCGTTCCTCTGTGAGCTCCTGGCATGGAGCTCCTGGTTCCATCCATCCTGCTGGTCATGTAGACACGCGACTGGCTTCTGGACCGTACCGGAGCCTGGTACTCTGACCCAGTGCTCATTAAACTATAAATCTGCCCATTGTTCTCCCACTGAATCCTGTGCCGCCAAGGGCCGGTGCGCTGATGCTGCTGTCCAATGACAAAAGGAACCAGCCCTTGGAAAAGGTAGAAAAATAAAAGTGACCATTTTGCCATGGCAATAAAACCGCGAAAACACTGGAATGTCACTGATAAATCAGTTTATGACATGTGTTGCAATCACAGATACTTGGTTTGAGGAAACTGGATGCAAAGCAAGCGCGCAGTTCCAGTTCTGAAGCAGCACAACATATCAGATCTCAGGACAGCTGGACAGCAGAGGAGGGCTGCATGTTTTTTTCTGGTCATTTATTGAACTCAGCCCAGTTTCTGGCGCATGCACAGAAACTTCAGCTTTTTTAACGAGGACATTTAACCCATCCCTTCCCGAGTTAAATTCACTTACACAGGACTTACACAAGAACGTTTGCTGAGCAAACTTTACGCACGGGTGTTAACTAAAGTCATCTACATTTTTTAGCTTTCAGCCTGGTTAGTTTCAGGAGCCACTTCACTTTAAGTTTTAACAGTGAGGAAAGAAATAAGATTATCTGTTGAATATCAGCATTTAAAACAATAACAATTAAAATTATTTTGAAATTAGCTTGATCATATATTCAATTAAATAAACAAATATCCTTGAGTAAGAATTTCTATCTTTTTTTTTTTTTTTTTTTTTTTTTTTTTAGTTTTATATTCTTTTGATTTAGTAACCCCATAAACAACTATCGTATAGATTTCATTTAAGTGATATCGTTTGAAAAGCGTCATGGCTTCCTGCAGACCTGCAATGCTAACTTCCACCACACGGCAGCAGTCTCCATCTAGTTACCAACAGGTAGACACCTGCCCAGACGCTCCTTATTTTTTCTTCATACATTGTCACTATTAGGACATACACAAGTACAAACAATCATTCAGATTTCTCTTCTTGATTTCTCAGAGCATTCAGAGATTCGACTTTTAAATATCAACACAAGGGGAAATTTTTCCATCATTATTTTAAAATGTCCCAATTGCTGTGTTGTTAAATAGATTTTGATAAGATTTGGTGATAGATGACTTTACAACCATACATGCCTGTTATAAACTACTTTCTAAAAGTAATAAAGTCTAACTAGTGTGCGTAAAACGGCATCTGGCTACGTGCGTTATGGGATTTTGGCAGAAGATAAAGGGTCCGGAAGCCAGAGAAGAAGATAAAGAAAGCCTTATAATAAAGGCTATACCAGACTTATTTAAAAGTGCAAACACTCTTTAGTGACGGTAGGAGGCAAATTTTCATTTATACCACTGATAAATTGACTTTAGGAGATAGCCAGATATAAATATAGCCAGGGAACAACAAGTTGAGTATCAAACACACAATCCCTTCAGGGATATTAAAGGCATATGAATAGGAAATGTAATATAGGAAAAAGTCGATGCTATGCAGCCAACTTACCAAGACACAGTCTAATATTCTCATATCGACATTAATAGTATATTGCTGCTGGGCCCACATCATTAATCATCACATCAATGCAGTCTGTGCAGACAATCACTGCATACACCTCTGATCATTGTTTTAAATTCTATACTCAAGATCCTGGCATTTCAGAGATAAAAAATATACTGTGAACTTGGAATTTTGCATGAAACGATGCAAAAATTCACATTAAAAAAAAAAATTTCCAATATTTTATTTTATTTAGTGCTGGAACAAGCAGATATGTGATTTTTTTTTTTTTTTTTTTTTTTTTTTAAATAAAGTGGGAAAACGAAAAATTGGGGTTTATTAGGTTAAAGACCGTGAAGACACAGGCCATCCTCCTCTCCGAGCGACTGTAATGAATATCAGTGTGATCCTTATATTCGGGCTTCTTAATTTGGGTTACATGTGCATAAGAAAACCACACTGATAAAGCGCAGAGTCACGTAGATCTCAGTATTTGTCACCTCTCAGGGAGAAATACCAGGGCGTTCATTTCCTCATCCAAATAGGGAAAAGCACATGATGTGTCTGCTTGCTTTCTAATCTTAGCCATAGAAAGTCTTCCCTGTTTCAAAGTCCATGGTCCGGGAACGCCCTGCGCTCCCATCCAGACTTATAAGAGCCGCAAAACTTCGGCACTGGTTTGGCACAAGACTTCCCGAGCAGGACATGTAGCGCACAAAATGTAGCCAGTAAGTATTAATGTTACATTGAGTCTTTATTGTGTGTATAACCTGAAAGTAAACAAATCACAACAAATGTTGCCACAAAAAAAAGTTGAACTAATCTTTGATGTAGCTTTAAGTGTGCTGGGAAATAAAATGATGACATATCTTGGTGCATCTGGTTGCTTTCATGGTACACCTGAAGCAGACTTCCCAGTGGGAAACGGCCGACTAATTCTTTTACGCTTTGAATATATCTTATCCCATGAATCTAGGTATCCAGGGCTGCTCACATCTTTGCTTCTTGTGAGATTTAACGAAGATGATGGTCATAAAAAGATTTTTCCACAAGACACTTCCTCCTCAAGGAATACACCTGTTGTCTTCCCCCTGAGGCCTCACACTTCCATTCTGAGGAGTTTACAACTAAATGATAGATCCAGAGGGTTTACTACAGATGATGGGGAGACAATACAGGTGAGATGCTGAACTGAAAGAGTGTTTGGAAAAAAAGGATTTAACCAAACTCTTCATCTCTGCTAAAGATGGTTAAATTAGTCAGGTGCCTCCTGTAAATTCTTCATAATACGTCATATATTTTGTAATTTTTTAAAACTTATTTATTTGATAACTGCGGGACTCTAGATTATGAGGTTCATAATGACATTTGTGCTCATCTTTGATTAACCTTTGCCAACATCAGCGCAACCATCTCTCATCACGTTTGAGCTTTGAATTACTGCTGATGTTAGTTCACGTTTTTTTTTTTAAGCAACACGTGGTTAATAAACCTCCTGTTCTCAGCTTATGTGAGCACTTAATAAGTGATAGATTAAAAGGCTCAGTAAAGTCATTTCACCCAAGCCTTTGCCCAAATGATTGCAAACGTTTGAACTAACTTATCTACAGAGCTGCAGATGTAAATTAAACACAATGAAGTATGACTAATAAAAGCTTTTGGATACTTTAATGTTGATTCCTCCTGATACCAAGTGTATGAAACTACTGAGGATTATCATTGCCTTAAGATTTGTTATATGAGTTACTGTTGCCAGCATAACATAATCAAAATTTAAGGGCACCAAGTGTGAATAGTTATATAGTTATTTAAACTGTAGGCACTAGAACTGAAAAAAAAAAAAAAAAAAAAAAAAAAAAAAAAAAAAAAAAAAAAAAAAAAAAAAAAAAAAA